>PVJH01036087.1:0-19083 GCA_004026705.1 Nesogale talazaci | reverse complement strand
ACTCCGGCTCCTGGCCTCGCCTCCTTAATCAGCCCTTTGTCCCCTTAATTGGCCTTCTCGGGGGCGCCTCTTCTAGGCGGCACTCACCTCCGGGCGCCGAAGGGATCCCAGGTCCAACTATGTGCTAATTGGGATGGGGAGGCGACGCTCAGAAAGGCCGCTGCTTTCCCCTTACCTTCCTGTCTATAGCGCTCCACCTGCGGCCCCTCGAGACTCAGTGTGCAGCTTCTGGGCAGGCCGGATGCGCCCGGGTACCGGAGGACCAAGGCTTTTCCTTAACTCCGAAGCCACCTGCCCCGCACATCGGTGGCGGCACCCCTTCTCCTCTCTCCCTTCGCCCCAGCCCGGTGGAGCTCTCCAGGTGTGCTTTCTGACCACCGGTGCCGCTGAAGAGGTCATCCTAGCCATGCACCCTGGGGCACCCGCAGCCCCAGGGGTCTCTGAGCCCGGACCCCAGGAGCTGTGCGCCTTTGTGAGCGGGGCAGCGACCCACATGCTGCGGGTCCTGCAGCCACGTCGCACCCGGATCCCCAAGAGGAGGCCCAACCACAAGAGGTTCCTGCTTAACCAGATTTGCAGGTGAGGGGCAATGGAAGTTGGCAGGGAGGGAGCAGGGGGCTCATGGGTGAGGAAAGGGGTGGGGAGAAACTGAAGCCTTCCTTTGGGATGGCCAGGTCCCACAGAACAGAGAGGAGTGGACCCCAGGAGCGGGTGAGGTCAATTCACAGGATGCATTCATTAAGCACCTTCTGCATGCCATGCCTCTGCCAGGCGTGCTGCCTCCGGGGTTGACAGAAGACGCACCGTGAGCAAACCGGTCCAGTCTGTGGCCAGGACAGCGCAGCCCACAGGGACCCAACCAACGCCATAGTAGCCGCACTGGGTTCCAGGGCCGCCAAGCAAAAATGGCACAAACTGGGTGACTTAACCCACTCCGCAAGTGCACCCCTGCTCTGAAGGGGACAGGTCTGAGTCCCAGATGTCAGATCATGAGATGTACCATACATGGTGGTAATGGGACTGATGATGGGAATGGGTACGGGGATGATGATGGAGATGGGGATGATGGTGGGGGTTGCAGGAAACTAACACTGAGGGAAATATCCCAGAGGGAATCTGGAAAGCTGGTATTGCATGGTAAGAAAGCCTCCACTTTGGTAAGTCAGAGGAAAACTCCAAATACAAGATCCTGCTTTACAAATCATTCCCACAGATTCTCCCTCTTAGCAGTCATGCTGTCTTAAGGTGAGCACATGGCTGATTACATCTCCCTGTAGCAGCAGGCATCCTTTTCTTTCTTCCTGCCGTGTCACCCAAACTCTCTTATACCTCCTTCCCAATGCAGGTATTAGGTTCCCTCACCTGTGAATTCAGGGACTTTACTACAGATACCACCCACCTGTGGCACATGTAACTACTGAATATGCGTGTCTCAAGACTACCTACAAATGTCCCAAGAGAGTAAGGGGCTCTCTCTTCTCCGTTCCACCGAGGTCCATCAAGAGGAGCTGGGTTGAGCATGCTACCATAAAATGTGTCTGACGTCTTCATTTTACTCTCCTGTCTCTCCTACCCTTTATATATCATCACCGTACAATTGCACCCACTGACCCTTCCTTTGTTGGAGGCTGGTTTCCTCTGACAGGTGGTGATTATCATTGATGGTGATGGTGATGATGAATGAAGGTCAAGGTGCTGGCGATGATGGTGGGGGAGGATGACAGTGGTAGTGGTGATTATCATTGATAGTGATGGTGATGATGAATGAAGGTGAAGGCAGAGATGATGGTGGTAGTGGGGATTGTAGTTGATGGTAGTAACGACAATGGGGATGTGATGACATTGGTAATGGTGTTAATGGTGATTATGAATGAAGGTGAAGGTGATGGCGATGATGGTGGGGAAGGATGACGGTGGTAGTGGTGATTATAATTGATGGTGATGATGGTGGTGGGATGGTGTTTATGATGGTGGTGAAGAATATATATATATGTATATATATATATATATATGTATATATATATATATCCGGTTCCATGATCTTGAAGCAGGCAAGACTTCACCTCACATACGTTGGACATATTATCAGGAGGAGCTGAGGCCATGTCCTTCCATGGAAATCACTGTTTTGAGGGCTGAACCCCGGTGGCATAAGTGGTTGAGTGCGGGACTGTGGCCCACGGGCTTGGCGGTTCAAATCCTGCGGCTGCTCTCAGGAGCAGCACTGGGTAGCTCCTCCACCACCAGAGGACAGTGATGCCAAAAAAACAAAAACAAAAAGGAAAGAAAATGACCGTTTTGAAAGCCCTCTGGGGCAGTTCTACTCTGACCTCTGACCTACGGGGTTGCCCTGGGTCCAAACCGACTTGAGAGCAGTGGGTTTTCATGGGCTTACACTGGAGGCAAATGTCCCTTCCTGGGCAGGGCTCCTGAACAAGGGTGACCTCCAGGCACTCAATCCAGTGCTCACACCGTCTCGGTGGATCCTGTCTGAGTCAACATGTCGTGCGTGCTTGCGTGAGCGGAGGGATAATGTTCAGGGCACGCTGGTTACACATCCCGCTTTGGGACCTTGAGTGCCCAGGATGGAGCAGCACCCTCCCGCTTCTCCTGGGTCCGGCCATGCTGCCATCTTCATGGATTCCTCCCGAAGCACACGACGCGATCCCCCACAGACACGTTGCGCCCACAGCGTGTCCTTCAGCAAAATGGACCTTCTCGATAACTTTGCCTCTCTTCATCCTGGCCTGGTGAGCAGGGGAGAGCCAGCTCTCCATCCCGCAGTACTGTCACGCCGCTGACGGCCACGCTTACCATGCAACACCCCAGACCCACTGCCTCCCTCCACTTCCTTCCAGAACCTTCTCTGAGCTTCTCGCTTGGCCCAGGCCGCCCTTTTGATCATTCTGAACATGCACAGTTCCCACGGGGCGGGGAAGGTGTGTCTATGCTACTGCTCTGTCTCTTGTTTGGCTGAAAATGGAACCTCTCCGGGATGAACCCAGATCCTTGCCTGAAGGGTGGCAGTAAGGGCCAGTGGCTTGAGGGTGCCACCAGTCTCTGTCCAACCACTCAGCACTGGCCCACGCCCCACCCCCACGGTGTCTGTCCCTCGCCCCTGAGCCCTCATCTCTGCATGAAGGGTTCTCAAACCTCCCTGCCCTGTCCCAGCATCTGCCCACCCCCCTGCACACCCCACTACCATTAAGACGGCAGAGTATCTGCCAGCCACGGCCTCAGTCCCCCTGCTCCATCCAAAGGAGGCAGCAGCCACTGGGCAGGCCCCCCACCAACAAGCTGGAATGACTTTTGGAGCTGAGGAAGTTGGAGCCTGCTTCAAAATCTCCCACTGGCTGCTCCCGGCCGGGAGGGGAGACTCCCTCCACACAGTGCATCCTTCTTGGATCCTCCCACAGTCCCCACTCTAGATTGACAGGCTAGACTCCATCCCTGTACTCTTAATCCTCAAATTGACACCAGATTAGATGGCTGCCACAATAACCTTCAGGGTGTGGTAGCAGCACTTTAAGATTGGCATTCTGCTGGTGGGGCATCATGGAGGGTGACTTTTACTTAGGGGAAGTGACTGGGATTCATCTTCAACTCAAGGACGGGAAGGCCTTTCTCATCAGAGTCCCGGCTTCCCAGATGTTAACTCTCCCATGGGAGCGATAGACCTCCATCCTTGGCAGCGATAGACCTCCATCCTTGGCTCCAGGCGAGAAAGAACTCACGCCAAACCCTGGTTTGTGATCCGAGTTTTATGAGAGGTACAAGAAGCTTCAGTTTACACGGGCACCTCAGGGCACTTCACACCGCACATGGGGTCCTGAGGCCTGAGGAGATCGCTGCAGGATCTCCAAGAAGCAGCTTGAGAAGCAGAAGGGGCCACAAGGCTCTGGATTCTGGCTTATCGGATCCTCCGCTGGGAGGTGTAGTCCACGATCCTAGCCGACCACCCCATTGGCTGAATTGGATTCATCTGGCCCAGATGGGCCAATCCAGGTGCAACACCCACCTAGGTGCACCGTCCCTTCCTTGCCCCAAGCCCAAACCTGTGAGCATGCGCAATGGACGCCCCAGTCTCCATGCTAGCTAACACAGACTCCTTAAATATGAGCGTAGAGACCTCTTCCCGGTTCTCCATTTCTCACAGCCTGGGGGAGGGACGTGGGGCAGCAGACAGACTAGGGAGAGGAGGGCAGGCGGGGGTGGGGTGGGGGGTGTCGGCCTCGCTTCCTGGCCAGCCAGCGAACTTCCCTCTCTCTCCACAGACAGTTTGCCAAGATCGAAGCGGCCACCCAGCACCTGGCCTCGTCTATCCTGTCCCAGGAGGCGCCTCCTCAGAGACCCCTGCCCCGGAGGCCGCCCCCGCCTCCCCCATCCCCCTTTCTGGGGGTGGCCTGCGCTGTGGCCCCCGTCGAGGTGCCCCGCCGAGCTGTCCCCAGCCTGTGCCTGGAAGCCCTGGACGCGTCCACCCTGGACCTCTTCGAAGACATCTCGCTCACCCCGGAGTGTCCCCCTGCGATGTCTGACCCCTCTTCTGGGTCGCTGCCCCCTGCCACTGCCGCTGCCCTGCTGGGCTCAGACCTGCCCAGTCACGCTCTGGGCCAGCCCTTGCCCCAGACCCAGCATGCCCCGGGCGCAGGGGATGAGCTTCTGGATCCAGATTGGAGGTGGGAGATACCTTGTGCCTGGGGTCCTCAGGGGGTCTCTGAGGGCTGGGGGGATTGCTTTCAGTGACAGGAATCACAACCCAGCCCCAGGAAACCCCATCCCAACCCTTCCTTTTCTGCACGCCCCTAGGCGAACCAACCAGGTCAGACACCCCCACCTCTGCTCTAGAGAGCCCTCCGTTGCCCAGGAACCTTCCTCTCTGCCTCTCTCCCTCCCCCCACCCCTCCCAAACCCACAGCGTCCATGACTCCAGCTTCCTGGAAGCCTGGTCAATCTCAGCCTCATGTCTGGCTCCAGCTTACCCCTTCCCAACAAAGAGAAGGTCCTTCATTCTCTCTCAGAAGGGAGGATAAACCCAGTAGCGCACCGATGAAACACCTAACACCTCTTGTTCTTTAAGATTTCCTCCCCTTGCTATTTTTTATGTCTTTGCCTCATGAATCATGTTAGATATACATATGTTCATCTGTATATTTAGAATTGTTCAGTACACAAAAGCCGAGATGGAGAACCCTTCGGAAACAGTAACAAGAGTAATGGTTCCCTGAGGGGATAGAAAGAGGGGGAGGGGGAAAATAGGGTGCTGATGGTATTTATGACTGTCAAACTCCACTCAATGGGATTAAATAACAGAATCATGTCTGAATGGATATATTGGATTGTGCAAGATATGGCCAAAAGAAAAAAAAGTATTATAAGAAAAAATAAAATAAGGGGGATTGGGGAGCAAATATCAGTTCAGGAAGAAAGAACGTGTTTTGAAACCGATGGTGGCAGCAATTGTACAACACTGCTTGATGTGATTGAACTATGGAATGTTATGATCGCTGTAAGAGCTCCCAATAAAAGGATTTAAAATCTAAAAAGAAGATGGAAGGTCCTCAGGGTACTCCTATTGATGGGAAGAGGGGTATGGGGACCTGGTGGAGACACCTGTCCTGTGACTTTGGCACTGGGGAGGTGACCTTGTTTGGAAGGGTGGTTGTTTTTTTGGGGGGGGGGCATCACTGCCCTCAGGTGGTGGAAGTAGGAGGCCCAGCCTTTGCTCCGTGGAGCTGGAATCGAACCTCCATCCCAGTGGGCTGGGGTCCCCGCGCACAACCACTACGCCCCCGGGGCTCAGCCCGGAAGGGTGGTCTTTGAACATGTTGTCTGTTCCCTTGCCAGGAGACCAGACAGGGCAGGAGAATTCCCCCTGCAGTGCAGGGTATTGACACCCCCATTCCTCCTCTCCCCACCCCCACTCACACCCCTGCCCCCCTGCTGTGTTAGACACCCTGCTTGCCTGGCTGTAGTCTTTGGGGGAGCAAGCAGACAGACTTTCCTTCAACGAGTCTTAGGCTAGCCATAGAGGGCTAACTGCTCCCTCGTCTGCCTAGGACTGCCCCATGGTGACAGCGGTGTGTTCGTGTTCACGTTCGGTTGGGTCCATCTCGACTCAAAGCAGCCCCAATGGCAGGCTTTCTAAGAGGCCATCTTTCCTGACATGGAAATAACCCGGCCTTTCTTCCGCGGTGTCATGGGGTTGGTTCGAACTATTCGGAGTTCCCGGAACAAAACAAAGCAAAGAAACGCACCCCATCGCCGTGATTCCGACTCATGACAGGTTGGAACCGCCCTTGTGGGTGTCCGAGACAGCCACTCGTCGCGTGAGTAGCAAGCCTCTTCTTTGTCCCGAGGGGCGGCGGGGGCTTTCGAACTGCTGGTGCTGAGGGTAGGAACCCAGAGCGCGATCAGGGGCAAACAACTCACACCAACCAGAGCCCTAAATCCTACTGGAGCAGAGATTCGGACCCAGAGCAAATCAGGAGGTCCTTCGTTTAAAGGGGGTGCGGGCGGGGGTTAGAGATTGGAGCGAGGCATCTAAGAGTCAAGGAAGGCCCGCCGTCCCCAGACATCCTGAGGAAAGCGAGGGGCCGGATCCGTCCGCAGAGGGAGTCCCACACGAACGACGCCCTGCGTTTAGTTGGCCAGCTCCCCGCGAGGAGGACCTGAAGTGTATGCTGATGAAGCTCCAGGATGACAGCCTTCCTTCAGCTCTTTCGAGTGTGGAAGTGTGGAAGTAGTGCCTCAGTTTCCACCCTCTGCCCGGAGGGTCAGCAGTTTGAAACCACCAGGAGAGAAAGACGAGGCTTTTCTATTTCCTGCAAAGGGAAACGAGAGGAGCCGATACCACGGGCTCCAATAGAAAGAATATTTAGAAATAATGACGGCAACCTATGCACAAATACGTTTAATACAATTGATATGTAGATTGTTAGAAGAGTTGTAAGAGCCCCCAATAAAATGATCTTTTAATAAGTAAGTTTTAAAAATTCAGTCAGAAATCCACAGAGGTAGTTCTCACCCTGTCGTATAGGGGTCACTGTGGGTCAGATTTGACGTGATGGCAATGACAGGGAAGACTGAGAATGGTTTTGAACCTGTGGGTCATGGCCCCTTGGTGGGGAGGGTTGGTCCAGTGACCATTTGACAGGGGTCCCAATTCATAACAGTAACAAAATAACGGTTATTAAGTAGCAACTAAAATAATTTTATGGTTGGGGGGGTCACCACAACATGAGGAACTGTATTAAAGTATCGCGGCATTAGAAAGATTGAGAACCAGTGCTCTAAGGGGTCCTGGTGGCGCAGTGGATAAGACAATGGGCTGTAACCACAATGTCATCAGTTTGACTGCACCAGTTGCTCCATGGGAAAAGGATGAGGCTTTAGACACAGAAAAAGAAAAACCAAGCAAGAAAATGGACACAGCCTGATACTGCATTCTGGTAAAAGAGTTTTCTTTTAAATTGAGAAACAAGGGTTCCCAAAGTTGAGATCCTCGTGGAAGTGGATCGCCAGGCCTTTCTGCCGCGCCGCTTCAGCTGGTGGGTTCACACCGCTGATCTTCCACTCCCCAGCCGCACGCTTAACCGCTGCGCCCCCAGAGCCCAGCCTAATTATCCTATACCTGCACCACCTCCTCTGCGCACACCCCCGGAAGGGGTAGGGGAAACCGAGGCAGGAGATGTGTCCGGAGAATGAACCACGGAGCAGGGGGACCTACTAAGTTCCTCTCTTAGTCGGGGCTGCGAACCTTATCTGAAGGTTAAACTCCCGTCTCTAGCCAGAGGGCTCACCCAAGGGTACCCTCCCGGGCTCCTTTCCGGCCAGCGATCCCAGTCCCGCCTCAGCTCCGGTGCCTGCCACTCACGCTCTCCTCGCAGTCCCATTGGTTACACGAGCTGTATGCCCCGCCTCCTCCACCCCGCCGAGGGCCAATCACGCCGTTAAGAATGACAAGCGGCCGCAGCGGCCTCTCCACGGGATTGGCTGGGATTGGCAGACCCGGGAGAACGCTGATTGGGCGGCCCGGTCTGGGTAACGCTAGGGACGGGCCTCGTGTGGGGTCAAGGCTATCTCGTGACCTGTCGGGGTTTCGCGGGACACAGGACGTGGACGTCGGGAGTCGGGGCTGACAGGTAAGCGGCCTCCAGGCCCCAGGCGTCACCTGCGCGGATCCGGCTTGTGGTCCAACCCGGCGCCCTCCGGGTAAGTCCTTCTCCCGCCCGCGCTTCCCGCGGGACAGATGGGGAAACTGAGGCACGGCGGGGCCGAGAACACCGTCCGCGACTGGCCCAAGATCGGCCCCTCTGGAATTAGCGGTCACAGGCTCGAGCTCGGCTGCGAACGCGCCCTTCGCTCTTCTATTTCCTCAGTTGCAGACCTGCGAGCGGGGAGGGAGCGAAATGGGGGGATGGGGGCTGAGACACCCCCCCCCCCCATTTCTACGCGGAGGAAGCTGAGAGTCCCAGAGAGTTCAAGTTGTGCGAGGTCACACACCCATGGCTGGGTCCCCTGAGACCACACAAGGACGTAAACATCCCTGCCCCCCAAAACTCATTACCCCACCACACAACTCCCCCAAATCTTCCTCCCTGCCAGAGCACATCCCACCCCGGCAACCAACATACACATACTTCTCACCTTCTCAGTTTTTCACCCGGTCTCCAAACTCAGATTGCCTCCTGGGGAGGGGTGTGTGTCCCCTAATTGATAACTAGGCCCCCAACCAATTCAATCCCTCCTGCCGCCACCCATCGCTGCCTTGTCCCTGTGTGCTATCTAGACCTCCCTGAGAGAACCCAGGCCCCATCCCTCGCCCTGACCTTTGCCCCCATTAGGTAGTTAGCCTAGGACCAGTGCTCAAAGGTCCAGGTGTCCGGCCAGAAGGGCTGCACCTGGGTTGGCTCATTGAGGCCAGGTGAATTTATTTCAACCAATAGGGTCAACCAGAATCATCAACCGTGCGTCCCGGCCAAAAGCCTGGAAAGGCAGGAGCCCGGAGCAGATCTCACGTCTTTACTGAGCAGCTTCCCAGCAGGCAGATGGGATGTGAAAGATCTTGTGGGTGCCGGTCTGAACCTGAAACTTTTGCTAGCCTTCAAAAAATTCGTTTGGATCACAAACCAGGCTTCGGCATGAATTCTTTCTCGTGTGTGGAGCCAAGGACCGAGATAGAGATCTCTCCTGGAGAAAACTAATACCCCCTGGTTTCATCTAATAGCTTTTAAAACATGTTATGCAAGTGTCACAGGACACAGGACAACAAATTCCAAAGGCAGGGTTGGTTCAAGTTAAGTTTCAGGAGAGAGCCCCCTGCTGTTCCCTCAGCATCTAAATCTACAAGTTAAACACCCCCAAATGGTGTTGCCTCCCTCTGCACGCCAGTTTCCTTTTGCTGGGCTTTGACCTTGTACAGCAGTTACCTGGGCCAGCTTCCAGGTCCTGTTTCCCAACCTGTAGAGCAAGTCACGCGAATTTCTTGTTTGTTTCCCAGTGTGTCTAAAGCGGGGGTCCTCAAACCACGGCCCACAGGCCACATGTGGCCCACTGAGGACATTTATCTGGCCCGCCGGGTGTTTTTGCCCGCCGTGAATTTATTCATAGTTGTTTGTTGTTGTTGTTTAAAACTATAGTCCGGCCCTCTAATGGTCTGAGGGACAGTGAACTGGCCCCGTGTAAAAAGTTCGAGGACTCCTGGTCTGAAGCTACGTGTATACCAGCAGGGGTGCGGCGTTGTGGTTGTAACACTGCCTTTTCCTGTGCTTTCCTCCCCATTGCCCCCCTGGTACAGCCCAGTGTCTCAGCTTCAGTGCCACTCCATCTCCTTGAGGGCTGTCTTCTCCTTTGCCGCCCCTCTACTCTACCAAACAGGATGTCCTTCTCCAAACCGACCTCTCCTGACAGCATGTCCAAGCGCTGTCTTAAAACCAAGTCTTACATAGATTCTGCCTCACAGTGACCCTGCAGGACAGCATAGAATGCCCCCTATGGGCTTTCGAGATGAACTCTTTTTTTTTTAATGAATCATTTTATTGGGAGTAAAGAGAAAGTTTTTTTGTTTTTATTTGTTTGTTTGTTTGTTTTTTGGGGGGACATCACTGCCCTCTGGTGGTGGGAGTAGGAGGTCCAGCCTTGCTGCTGGATTTGAACCTCCAACCCAGTGGGCCGCAGTCCCGCGCACAACTACTATGCCACCGGGCCTCAGCCCGAGATGAACTCTTTTCAGGACTAGCAAGCCTCTTTTTCTCCCCAGGAGAGTCGGGTGGGTTTAGAACCCTGTCCTTGTGGAAACACTGTTGTGAGCACCATCCTTGCCTCTAAGGAGCACTCTGGCCAGACTTGTTCCTTTTAGCAGTCCCCAGGTAATTTCAGCATCCCTCTGCAGCAGCACAATTCAGACGCATGGATTCCTCTTCGGTCTTCTTTATTCCATGCCCTGGCGACAGCGTGATGGATAGGCTTGGCATGAGACCAGGGTGACCAAAACCTGACCCAGAGGCATGAAGCCAGCCCGCGTGGCTGGGGAAGAGATGCCCATGGGCTTCCTCTGGCCCGGAATCCCACAATCCATTTGCAAACACATCAGCACACACGATCTGCACGATAGAACGAGATATGGCTGCCCTCGTTTATCTTACCGCGTGTGCGTTTATACATGAAGGTGTCCTGGAGGTGTGGGGGGTTAGACGTTGGGCTGCTGACTTCAAGGTCAGCGGATCAAACCCACCAACCACCCCAGGGGGGAGAGGTGAGGCTGTCTGCTCCCGTGGAAACCCTAGGGAGTGGATGGCCTCTTCTGGGTTGGGGGGGCGGGGGGAGGAGGGAGGAGATGCAGTGTTAAGCCACACTGGTTCTCGATTGGTCGTTGTTGTATTATGAATGGTGGCATTGGTCCCGACCCATAACGACCCAGCTCGCAGCAGAATGGAGCAGGTCCGGCACCGTCTGCACAAGGGTTGGCTTGGTGCCCACAGACATATTGTTCCCCTTGTGCTAAGAAGCGGGTCCAAGTCCTTGTTCTGTGGATCGTCGAGTCTGAGCCACTAGCCTGAAGGCCAGCAGTCCTAACCCATTCTGCAGAACCTTGGGAAGAGGCCTGGCCACTGGTTCCTTACAAACCTCACCCACTGCTGCAGAGTCCATCGCCGCTCACAGCGACCCTGCAGGACACAGGAGGACAGCCCCCGTGGGCTGTCGAGGCTAACTCTCTGTTTGTTTGTAATCATTTAGTTGGGGGCTCACACACCTCTTATCACAATCCATACATGCATGCATTGTGTATCAAGCCCATTCGTACACTTGTTTCCGTCAGCATTCTCAAACATTTGCTTTCTACGTAAGCCTTTGGTATCAGCCCATTTTTCCCCTTCCCTCCCCGTTCCCCCTCCTTGTGAACCCTTGATCATTTATAAATTATTGTTATTTTGTCATATCGTACACTGTCCGATGTCTCTCCTCACCCACTTCGCTGTTCGTACCCCTGGGAGAAGGTTATATGTAGATCCCTGTAATCGGTTCTCCCTTTCTTCTCTCCACCCTCCTGGTATCGCCTCTCTCCCCACTGGTCCTGAAAGGATCATCTGCCCTGGATTCCCCATGTTTCCGGCTCCTAGCTGTACCCGTGTACCTCCTCCGTCTAGCCAGATTTGTAAGGTAGAATTGAGATCATGATAGTGGGGAGTGGGGAGCATTGATGAACTAGAGGAAAGTTGTGTGTTTCATCGTTGCTCCACGGCACCCTGCCTGGCTGTCTGAGACAAACACTTTACAGGACCAGCAAGCCTCCTTTTTCTCCCAGGGAGAGGCTGGTGGGTTAAAACCACTGACCTCCAGGAGGCACCACCCTCCTCGCCATCATTTCCATAGTTGAGCCCATTGTTGCAACCACTGTGTCCGTCCATCTCACAGAGGGTGAAGCACTTTTCCTATTGTCCTCTTCCAGGGGCCTGGCCCCTGCCCCCGGATGACACGTCCCAGGTGCACAAGGCAGCGTGCCACCAACCTCGCTTCCAAGGCACGCTCGAGCCGTGCCTCTGCAGGGTCCTATCGCTCCAATCACAAGTGTGGCCCGCGTGGGACCCTGACTTGGGCTGTTGTGTTTTACACCCCACCACCACCCCACCCCCCGCCCAGGGTCCTGGGGTTCGGAGTCCTCCTGTTGTTGTGCAGGGCTGACCGGAACCAGAATAAATACTTGTGTGAGTCTGGGCAGACTGGAGAAACAAATTCATAAACACGCATTATGTGTATAAGGGAGAGATTTATAGATAAGAGGAATGGAACATTGAGAAAGCATCCCAACCCAGTCCAGTCCATAAGTCGATATTAGCCCATATCCCTGATACCAGTCTATAAAGTCTTCTTCCGGTTCACGAGGCACATGCAATGACACCAGGACAATCACAGGCCAGTGGGTGCAGAGGCTTGTGCACCCAGTGGCAGTAGACGCATCTCAGTGCTGGCAGGGGCCTCACTGTGTCTTCTCAAGCATCTCAGCACTGGCAGGAGTCTCTGCGTGGCTTTTCAGGCCTCAGAGGTCTGGTTTCATCAGGATAAGCCCATGTAGCTTCTCTGGGATGCCTCACAGGGAGCCAGCCTTGTGTCTTGTCAGTAGAGGGTCTCCAAGGAACGGAGTGGTGAGTCTCTCACCTCCAAGGGGGAAATGCTGCCGGATTTCCCAGAATTCTCAGAGGAGAAGGCCACGCCCACGCAGTAGTCTCATTGGCTAGCTCCAGACTGACAGGCCAGACTCCACCCTTACACTCCTAATCCTCAAACTGACACCAGGTTAGGTGACTGCCGCCGTACTCAAACGCCACCAAGCCAGCTGTCAGCCAGACCGCCCCAAGCCCGGCCAGCCTTCTGGGCAGCGGAGCACTGCCCCGTTGGGGCTCCTAGGCTGGGGGTCTTTAGGGGTTCCCACCACCTCCCTCTTCTGAAGGGCACGAAGGGTTAAACACAGCCCGTTTCAGCTGAACCAGGCGCCTAACCACGGGCTCCCGGCCGTGGTGCTTGCTGTTTGGCTCCGCCCACCGAGTTCGTTGTGATCCTGCGCAGGACAGAAGGAAAACTGACCGCTGCACCTACACCCTCCTGGCAACTCTGCCTCCACCGGAGCAGGGGATGGGGTCCCCCTTCTCCAGGGCCTGGTCTCTAAGGAGGACCACTGCGGGAGTGGGTTCTCGGGGTCCTTTAGAAATACACACGACTCACCGCCATCCAGGGTGGCCACCGCCCCCCCCCCCGCGCGCCCCCCCAAAGGACCGGGTAGGGCGGCCCTGCGTGTTTCCCAGGAGGGGAGTCCCTATGGCCCTGGGAATGGCTATTGCCTTGGGAACTGCTGATTGTGCCCTTAGCATCTGGACGCCTCTTCCGCCCCTTTCTGGGTAGGCACCAAAATTCGCTGCCACGGAACCCAGGGTGACCCCAAGCCAGCCCTGTAGGAACCCCGAGAACTGCAACCCTCCCCCCGGGGGGGCTTCCGAGACTGTAATTCTCAGGGGACTAGAAAACCTCCTCTTTGTCTCGCAGAGGGGCTGGTGGTCTAGAACAGCTGATCTCGTGGTTGTGGGGTCTCCGAGCCCCGGGATTTGTGGGATTTTGAGGAAGCTGCTTCAGGACCTTCCCTGAGGCTCATGCAAAGGACCCCACGGGTCGGGGCGTGGGGGGAAACTCCTCAAATGGTGAGCGGAGCATCTTCCTATTGTAACCCACGAGAATTAGCAGGCTCAGACTTTAAAAATACAATTAATTAAGAGATCTTTAGTTCCTGCACAGGGACTGTCTCAGCTTTTGCAGAAGCCAGAGAGCAGCCCCCAGCTCAGGGAGGGTGCAGTTTGTACAGGTCCAGAGCTGGCAGCTATAAGCACCCACGGATAAGAGCAGAAATTGCTGCCGGGAGTAACAGTTCCGCTTGTTGCACGCCTGAAACAGTTTTATGGCTGAGGCTTATCTCATACCTGTCTGTAACATTTTCTGTTCCTCAAGGCTTTAGAAACAAGGTAGCCAGAGTGGAAGTTGTTACAAAACCAGGCATTTAGCAATCATGTTACAAAATGGCTATATGGAGGGTAGGTATTTAAGCAGCAACTTGTTACATTTGTAGGACTAAGGAAGACCCCCCACAGTGTTAGCACCAGGTCAGCTCTTGGAACCTGTTAGTCTCTCCTTGGGGGAGATCAGGCAAGGTTTCTGAGTCCAGTCAAGAGTTACCGGCCTGCAGGGGCCATTCAAGAGACTGTCCTCCTTGGAGGAGGGGAGGGGCGCACTGGAGGGAGGGCTCAGAAGGGATGGAGTCCTGGGGTCCATTCCCACTCCTGGTAACTGTAACCAGGGAAACAGAGGGACAGATCCTCTCTGGGGAACTTTGATGGCAGCACCAGCAGGCGGTGGGCTCCAATCACCCCTCTTGCCACCCACAGGTCCCAGCCCCCCGCTGTGACTTGGGCATCCCTTGGGTCCGATGGGGGGCGACCAGTGAGAGAAGTTTTGTTTTGTTTTGTTTCTCCAGGGAAGGTCACATAGCACCTTCCTCAAATGACACAAGCCCGGAGATCCAGGATTAAGGAGCCCCCACAGGGCAGGAGTCCCGCCTGGGCCTGCAAACTCCCAAGGTCAGCAGTTCGAGACCGCCCCAGGGAGCAGAGCACCAGCTCCTTCCCTACAGCGCCCCGCCCCCCCCGGGAGGTTCCAAGGCCCTAACTCTTTACTTTTCCTTGTCTTTGAACAGTTTTGTTGTCCCTGCATGGACATGTCACACAATTCAGTAACCCCAACATCTCCAGAAGAGTCACGCTATCCTCACGCTATCCTCATTGTCACGCGTGTGATTGTATAATTGTGGCCCCCCAAAATGCACACAGCCACGCATTCTCCAATTCAGTAACCTCCACCTGTGTCATTCAGTGCCATGGATTATACCCTTCCTGTTGTGCAGCCAGGATTGGTATCCTTTTCCAAAGAATCCACCGCCAGTCCCAAACAGCTCAATGGCCCCTCAGCAAATAGCCCGCCTCCTGCACCCATGGGAACCACCGGCCAGGTTCGGTTTCCCTTTGGAGGCTGTAACACTTTGCAGGGGTAGCAAGCCCCATCTTCCCACAAGGGGGCCGCAGGTTTCAATCCACTGACCTGGTGATTAGCAGCCCAACGCCGAACCCACTGCACCACCGAGGTGCTGGCTCATCCTGGAGTGTGTGGGCTGTGTGCTCATCCAGGTAGACTAGAGAAAAAACCCAGGGAGACTCATAAGGGTAAAAGAAAGAGCTTTTATATCTACAACCAATGGAATATTGAGAAAACATCCCAGTCCAGATCAAGTCCAGAAGTCCGATATTAACCCCTATGTCTGATACCCATCTATACATTCCTCTTCACACTCACACAGTACGTGCAGTGACGCCAAATGCAGGAAGATCCCAGGCCAGTGGGTGGAAAGTCTTGTGGATCCAGTGGTGGTGGAAGCATTTCAGGGGCGGCAGGGGTCTCCACGCGGGCTCCTCCAGCTCCAGGGATGTGTCAACAGGAATGTCTCCTGGAGAGGAGTGTGTGTCCCATCTCCAGCAAGCTATCTCCTTGTACCTCCAAATGAAGTCTGGACCTGATTGACAGGCTAAGCTCCACCCCTTCATGCTTATGTCTCAAATTGACAGCAGATGAGGTAACTACCACAGGCTATACTACAAAAGTGACATCAGTGAATATTGAGTAATTAAAAAAAAATTCCTGAATGGGGGACAGTAAGCCAAATAAGTTTAGAAGTCCTGTTCCAGAAGTTTTTCCATTCCGTTTTTCTTCTTCATTCCATTTTTCTTATTGTGGGAAGGTAAAGCCCCCCCATCTTAACCATCAGTTAGGTTTTGTTTTTTTTTAAGCGGTGCAATACTCTGAAGAAACCGTTTTGAGAAAACAATGTCTTGAGCTCCAGAGATAATAGTTGCAAGGTCTCCCATACTCCATGACCCCCAAGTGGCGCACAGGATGGAGGACCGGAAGGTCGGCGGTGCGAGTCCGCCCAGGAGCCCCTCAGAGGAAAGACTTGGCAACGAGCTGCTGAAACCTTCCAGGGTGCCACGCTCTGTGGCACTTGGGGTGGCCGGGAGTCAGGACTGACTCCAAAGCAACTGACTTAGGTTCCGTGTCAGGCTGTGAACCACACGGTCACCAGTTCAAAACCCGAGCCACTCTTCAGGGGAGAGATGAGACTTTCTACTCTGGCAAAGAATGACAGCCTTGGAAACCAACGCCCAGGGGCGGTTCTGCCCTGGCCTGGAGGCTCCCTATGGGCTGGGATCTACCCGATGGTGGTCACTTTAGATTATGGCCCGGAAGGGACCTCCCGGGGACACAGCGGAAAACCCATCATTCAAAGCCAGCCAGCCATTCCTCGGGCAGCCTGCTCCCTGAAAGAGTTCCAACCTGGGACACACACAGGCGCGGCTCTACCTACTACCCGGCCCTGAACGGTAGCCACCAGTCCAAATGGACTTGATGGTCGTGAGTTTTGTCTTCCTTCGAATGACCCAGGGTAGGAGCCTAGAGAAGTCTGAGTTCAGAGCCCTGGCAGGCCGCCCATCGGACAGCCAGTAGTTTGAAACCACCAGTGTCTCCACAGGAGAAAGACGAGGCTGTCTGCTTTCTAAAGGAGTTTCAAGGTTTCAGAAACCCCGAGGGGCAGTCCTACCCTGTCCCCTGTGATCACGAGGAGCCAGCATCGACTCAAGGGCAGTGAGTGAGTTGGCTGAGCTCTGGGGCTCGGCTTCCTCTGTTGGCTCTGGGAGAAGGTCTTTGGTATCAAGCTTCCCCCGGATCTAGGAGGTTCCCAGCTCTGGGTCCCCAGATCCCCAGATGCACTCCATTCCTGGCTCTTCTTTCTTTTCTTTTTTCTTTTTTTTTAGGGGGGGAGGGGGGTGGGATCACTGCCTCTGGTGGTCATGGGCGCTAACCAGTGCTGCTCCTGAGAGCCGCCGCTGGATTTGAACCACCAAGCCTGCTGGCTGTAGTCCTGCACTTAACCACTCAATGCCACCGGGGCTCAGCCCTCCTGGCTCTTCTTGATAGTAGGAAGTCTCTGTGGTCGCTGCTCCCTCATTTAATCTCTTCTGTATCTTAAGAGATTCACTCAAGATTCAAGCTGTTTTCCAGTGTGGGCGATAGCACCCCCTGGGGACCCTTGGAACAATCCAGTGTGTCTGTGGGTGTGGGGTGGGGAGGGTGTGCACTGCAAAAGCAGATACCTACACTTTATGCTGGATGATGGGCTATGAAGCAAAACTTTGTAATGGCCAAGGGGGACTTTGAGTAATTCTTTTTTTCTTCTGAAAAGGGGGGCTGTAGGCCAGGTAGCTTTGGGAACCTACCTTGTAGAGTGTGCCACTGCTCGTGAGTGTGTACCTGCTGTCACTCTGACCCCGGAGAAGTGAGGATTTGCAACAGAGAGGATAATGAGCTCAGATGGCAAGAATGGAGGATGAGTACTGCAGTCCCACAGTTGAATGGGGCCAAGGGGCGGTGGTGTCCTTGAGGGATCAAGTTAAAGAGACATCAGACATGATAAGGCAGCTAAGTGCTCACCTCCAGGACGGCCGTGACTTTCAGGAGTCAGGCCCATGCGACACCATGCTTCAAGACAAGATTTCACCTATTTGTCATTAGAAATAAATATTTCACAACATAGAATGACGTATTGTTTTTGTGAGTCCTCACTATGCTTTCACAACGTTCATTTTGTAACCATGGAAATACATCCTGCATCTCAGATATTTCCATGACGATTCGTCCCAGGAGCAGAATGACAGTGATGAAGTAGCAGCGAAAATGATTTGGTGGTGGGCGGGGAGGTGTCACCCACCACACGAGGAACCGCATGAAAGGGTCGCGGCATTAGGAAGGTCGAGAACCACTGCTTAAAAACTACTGCCATGGGGTAAACCCAGAGACGTAGTACCATCGGGGAATATGTCGAGATCCACAGGTTCTCCAGAACGGCTGCCCTAGACAATGGCCAATCCCACTAGTGTCTCTATAGACCATCCTCTCCTGGATTTCATACACAGAGGATGGTACAAACAGACAGGAAGTCAGGGAACCAAAGCAGCCACTGTGACTAGACAAAACACAGAAGTAACCTCAATCAAAAAGAACGCAGAGAATATTAAGAACCAGAACAACTGTAGAATGCAACCCTGGAGTACAGCCAAAGGGGAGTCACCGGAGGTCTGATCCCTGTGTGGACCCTCCACGTGGCACCCGCACCGCCCCCCCCACACCCCCCATCATCGAAAGCCTTCTGCAAACCAAGTGTCCACAGTGTAAGCACTGATGCCACCCCCTCCTTCCGATCTGGATCTTAGTTACAATCCTGGGATCACGGAGGATGGGGTGCTCCTTCCCTGTGGACTCGGTTCACACCCCTTTTACGTTCTCGCTTTTCCCTCTGGTCCGGACAAGGTGTCTACAAAGCAGGTTCACTTTGTGGTTTTGCTTGGGGATCAAGAGTTTTGCAAACTGGTTTTCCATTCTGCGACATTTCCCACACCCATCTGTGACACGGGTCGCAGTTGCAGGCCCCACAAGGGGTAACAGTGCACTTCCCACTTCGTGCCTGTGTTTCCCACTTCCCTCCCTCCCTCCCTTCCTCAGTTGGCCTGTCTGCAGAGGCCTCTGACAGAGCAGCCTCCTCGCACAGCATGTCTAAGGCACATAATCTTGAAGGTAGGTTCTACCCGTCTCAGTCCGGGCCTTTTTGTGTTTTAATGATTTTGAGTTGGCATTTGGACGCCGTTCTGACCATATCAGGGCCCTCTGTTAGGATCCCTTTCCGAGCAGGAAGTTGGGCACCACCTAGTTTCCTCTGGTCTCAGGGTTGGCGAGTTTGCCTATCTGGCAGCCCGTTGTTCATGCTGGGACTAGTGGTTCCCAGGCATTGTCTTCACTCTGCTCGGCTGGGGCTGGGTAGACAGCAGCAGTTCGCCTGAGAGGGCCCCTCACAGGCTTGCAGAATCCTCACTCAGTTGGATCCGGAACAAGACCTGGAAGGGAGTTCAGCCAAGGGGTTGTGCCCGCCGCGGTTGAGAGATG
>PVJH01036086.1:0-19072 GCA_004026705.1 Nesogale talazaci | reverse complement strand
GGCTGATCAATTTGAGTAGGCCATGGCGTCCTCAGAACTTCTCTAAATAAGAAGCACAGAGCCACGCACCATTTCAACACGTGATGCTCATTGGATCCAGCAACGACTTCCCCTTTAGGTCTGGCAATTTCCTGGAAGGACTCCCAGCTATCTGCCACAGGACATCTGTTCCCCGTGAGTTCCTTTGAAGTTTAATTTGAGCAAACCAGGGCACTCCTCCAAAAAATAAGTTAGACTCTGCCCTTGCATCCTAAAGAAGCGATTCCATACATTTGGAATTTCTTTAGTAATCGTCAGATCTTGAGCGGACTATATCAGGAAGGGAAGAAAGTCTGGCTTAATCATGCGAACGTGGCCCCGCATGTGAATGATCTGTCACAGACGGACCCATAGGGTTCAGAAACTGAAATGCCTTCTGTCAGCAGGCAGAGGAGCAACTCGAATGAGCACCATGCGCTTCCCTTCTGTCTGCTCTTACATTTCTGACAACTCTCAAAGGGACATTGAGAGCTCGTTCATGAGACCGACACTGTGGTCCCTCTAAGAGGGGATTTTCATGACTAGTGTCTCCCAAAGAGAAATGTCAGCAAAACTTCCATTTGGATGCTATGTTTTTTTCATGAGATGGCCCTTCAGAATTAAACCCCAGACTAATCTTTCTATCTCAAAATCTCTTGTCACCGCCCACAGTAGTAAGATAATTGGAATCCTTGATTTTGGAATCCTTGGTCGCTGGATGGCATAAATGGCTTTCTTTTGGCTACTAACGAGGGTCAAACTATCTAACAGCGTCAGAGCAGAAAAGTCTAGTTGTTTGCTTCTGTAGAAAGTGCCTCTAAGAAAACCTTCAAGATCTCAGTTCTGAGTTATAACCCCCTGGGACCCCTGGTGTCATCATGGATTTGAAAGCAATGATTTGGGAGCTGAGCAGGGAAATTTTATGATATTTTCCATAGACTATGGCAGCATAAGCTTTCCGGAAGAAAATCACCATTAGGGATTTTTGAAAGCCAGTCAAACTTAGAGGGTGTTTATTCTCTTTTTCATTTGGAAGAAAATTATACTGGAAGTGAAAAAGAAAGAAAGGCACAGTCCTGGTGATTAAAACAGAAAAACGTACACCAGCGTTGGTGAAGTGTAAGGTCAGCAAAAAACAAAGACATCCTCTAGGCCAAGACAACAATGAGCACAGACCCAGCAGTGAGCATAGTGCAGGTCTGAGCCGTGTTTTATTCTGCTGCACAAAAAAGGACACCATGGATCAGAGCAGGCTTAAAGTAACCTACAATCTAGGGAAAGAAAGGGGCATGTAAAGTCATAGTTAAAGGGAGAATCTTGACATATTTGTCTCTGTCTGTCTGTCTGTCTCTCTCTCTCTCTTACACACACACACACACACACACACACAACTTACCAGTCAAATTGCATTTCTCTTGGATGAGACATGAAAAATTTCCAGTTTAGTTCTGTGTCATGCATCACTGTGTAGAGGGGGAAAAAACCTCCGAGCACCAGATCCCCATCCCTGCGGACACGGGGCTGCATGAAAAAATTGCATTCGAGAAGACTCATTGTCAGCACGAGAGTTGGAAGCTGCCAGAGCAGAAAGGGCAGGAAGAGCATCCCAACTGTGCCTCACCAACCTGACGTAAAGTTCGGTATCCTTGATAGGAGAATTGAAAGAAGGCTCAAAAAGTCAGCCTTGTGCTGAGAAAAACTGCATCTAGGCAGGGCACAGATGTGTGTGATATTGCTCTCTGTCTTTCCAGCCTCTGTAACAAGACAGGGAGCTGAAACAAGAAGACAGTCCTGAAAACAAGGAGGATCTCTCTCTCTCTCTCTCTCTCTCTCTCTCTCTCTCTCTCTCTCTCTCTCTCTTTCCCCAAGGGCTTTGCTCTGCTCTTCTCCTAACTTCATCAGCTCAGTCCCATCTGGACACATTTGTAGGTAAAGTCCATTAGGGCTCTCCCTGCCCTAGGGCTCCACACCTGAGACACGAGCAAAGTGAAAACACAAGTTAAAAAAAAATGTTTTCAGCAGCTCAACTTAATTAGACAAGTGTGTGGTGCCTTGAGCACTGTGCTCTTTGAAGAATCTCTGTGGAATCAAACTGACAACAGTAACTTTGTGGCTTAGACAAGAAACTTGGGGACAGGAAGTTCCTGTGAATGTAGAAGGAACATCTCAGAAGAGGAGGGCACGCATGGTCACAGTGAGATGACTCACTGAATGTCATCTATCAGGCTAACTGGGTTGTACATGGTGACATTGCTGAGGTATTGCGTGTTTTCCTGAGCATATTCTCAACAACAATTATAGCCATATAAAATGAAAGACATATTTCAGTCATTTCTGTCACTCTGGGATTCACCAATTTCATGAAAAATAAGGGAAAGCAAGGATCTGAAATTACCACCTTCTGGTTCTGGATTCTTCCATCCTGAGTCAAACGGATTTGTTGCAATGAGCTGAGCCTAGTGGAATCAGAATAGCCAGTGTGGCAGTCAGTCAAAAGGTCTCTTAGAAAGTCTTTGTGGTGCTGAGAGAAAGAGTAGTATACCAGAGGTATCACAGGATGTGCTTTAGCATATTGATGACCCCTGCCTCCATCGCCATGAGCTGCAGAACATGGTCAGAAGAACTGAGCTTGTGATCACACAGGAAATGAAAGTTTTCTATGCCATTTTTCATCAGTTTAGAAACTGATGAACTGAAATAATTTATATCCATATAAATATTTAATTCAGTGTATATTCGCTTGGAGGACCAAAGTGGTGCAGGTGGTTAAAGCTCAGCCACTCCTCAAAAGGAATGCAGTTCAAATAATCCTGCTGCACCTCACAAGAAAGGCCTGGTGGTCAATTTCCAACATATCACCGTTACTGAGAATCCTACCCAGCACCCAGTGCTTTTGTATAAGAAGTCTTTGAACTAAGGGGAAAAACAGAAAAAGGACAAAGATTTTACTGCAAAAGACTCAGATAAAAATATCACAAGATAGTGAGGGCTCAAGTGGAAAAGCAGATATTTTGAGAATGATAATGACAGCAGGTATGAGAAGGTGCTTGGCATAGTGTATGTATTTATGTATTAGGAAAAGTGATGTGTGAGCTCCCAATAAAATGATTTAAAAAATATCACAAGTAATCTGGCTCTCTGAATGCAAAACCTGACTAAACCCCTAGGAGACCTTATCTAGGCACAGCTTCATGGAAGCCAGAGGAGGGGCCCCGGGAGATGGTGCCCATCCTGCATGCATCTCTCCTAGTCAAACTCAGACTTCAAAAGACCTTCCTAATCCTGTCTTCTCAATGCTCCTGACCCTAGAGTTCCAGGTTTGGAAAGCTAGGATCTCGGTATATATTCCCTATAACTCCATTCTCATAAAAAGGCCTATGCCAGGTACCAGGTGCTAAAAGAAGTCAGAGCCGGTGGCAGGGCTGGAATATCGTAGATTGCGTAATGTACATTGCTTAATACTTGGAAATTAAAGTCACCGTTGACCTGGAGTAGGATCCCCTGACGTCACCGTTGTTAAGTGCTTAGCTGTTAACCAACAGGAAGTTTGGTGGTTCAAACATACCAATTGTCCCTTTGATCAAAGATGTAGGGGACTGCTTCCATAAAGTTTACAGTTTTGGCAAGCTGGGGTGCAGTTCAACTTTGTCCTGTAGTGTCACAATGAGTCAAAATGAACTTAATGGCAGTGGTTTATTTGTTTGTTTTGGTTATTTTCTGACTAAGCTATGATTTAAAATTGTATGTTAGGTTAAGTGACCAAATTTTAAGCAGGACACCATTGACTGGGGGCAGGGAAGGGGGGGGTGTTCTTGATTAAAAATTTGGTCTATATGGAGCAACAAAAATTGTCATAGAGGGTTGGGCCCTGGTGGCGTAATGGTTGTGCGCGGGACTGCGGCCCACTGGGATGGTGGTTCAATTCCAGCTCTACAGGAGCAAAGGCTGGACCTCCTACTCCTACCACCAGAGGGCAGTGATGCCCCCCCAAATTTCATAGAATGCAAAAATCATATTGCAATAGATTTATTTTAATTTTTTTTGAACATCACTGCCCTCTGGTGGTGGGAGTAGGAGGCCCAGCCTTTGCTCCTGTGAGCTGGAATTGAACCTCCATCCCAGTGGGCCGCAGTCCCGTGCACAACCACTACGCCACCGGGGCTCAGCCGATTTATTTTAATTTTAAAGCGCCACAGAACATTGTTAAATTGTTAAAAAGCGGGAAGTCTGGTCACCTTAGTATTAGGTGAGGTATAGATTTCAGATAATCAACTTGGTATTCAATCGTTTGAACCCTTCATCAAACAACTAAATCATTTACCACCCCCACCACCCCCATTCTTTCCCAGATTTCTCTTCTCCCCACTTGGACTATTTTCTCTACCCCCATTCACCCAAACTAGCACTAGGCAACAGTCTTGTCCATTGTTTTTTCTTCCTTCTCTTGTCATCTCCACTTTTTGCAAACTAAAAAGTCTTCCCTTTGGTAAGGAAGTCTCTAGCTTGAGGTTTTATGAAACTGTATCCAGATATAATATTTGTACTTTTGTGACTGGATAACTTGATGATGGTGCTTATGAAGAATATTGAAAATAGCCTGGACTGCAAACAGTACAAACAAGTGTGTCTTGGAAGAAGTAGGGCCAGCGTACTTCTTAGAGGCAAAGACTTCCTTTCACCATCTTTGGGTGTGTTGTCAGGAGAGAGAAGTTCTTGCGGAAGGACATCATGCTGGGTAAAAATCGAGGGGAAAAAAAAGGCAGGCCCTCAGTGAGATGGGTTGGTACAATGGGCTCAAGCCTAGGAACAGCTGTGAGGATGCTGCAGAATGGACAGCTTTCCATTCTGTTGGTCACAGGGTCGTTATTGGTTGGAATAGACTTGGCATCGAACAACAACATTCGCTTAGCACAGGGGTCCTCAAACTACAGCTCACGGGCCACACGTGGCCCGCCGAGGACATTTTTATCAGTCTGCCAGTGTTTTTGTCACCGCTACTCTCCTGCTTAGTAGCCGACTCATCTGAACCTGCAATGAATTTGTTCATAGTTTGTTTTTTTTTTTAACTACAGTCCGCCCCTCCAACGGTCTGAGGGAGAGTGAACTGGCCCCCTGTTTTAAAAGTTTGAGGACCTCTGATTAGCCTAATGCTGTCTAGGTCAATCCATGCCAGGAGGGGTCTCTTGTTTTGTCATGGTTTATTAGCAATCCATAATATTTCCTTGTGTATATTTACCAAATTTTGAAAATTTATTCTTCTGCTGAGGAGAATGTAGGTCGTTCATCTTCTTGCCACTGTGAACAGGGTTTGGATGGGCAAGCATCTGAATATGTCTGTTCCTGCTATGACTATTACTTCTCAAGGATAACTATCCAGCAGAAGATCGCTAACTAAGTAGGGAATTTCTACTTCCAGTTGCTTGAGGTAGTGCTAGAGGGCTTTCTAAAGTGATCACACATAATTCTATTTCTATTATCAGCGTGTAAGAGCTCCAATCTAGTCACAGCCTCTCTGGCATTTGTTACTTCCTGTCTTTTTAAAATTTGGCTGTCATTGTGGGTAGAGGTGTTTTCTCATCGTTTTTTGGCTTTGCATTGCCTGGATGCTTAGTGATTGTGAATATTTTCTTCATATGTCTGTTGGTCATTTGAATATCATCTTGCCTGCATTACCTATTCAAGTCTTTTGCTCACTTTCTTAAAATAAAATTTTACTGTGTTTTCATGGAGAGCGATACAGTATATTATTATTACCTTTTAATAATCTCTATACAACCTTTTTAACTGCATTGGGTGTATTATTTTCAATTTAAACAAAAATAGAAAATATTTTAAAAAACCCAAACAAATGAAGGATAGGTTAAAAGCAGTGGGGATCCATCAAGGGAAGAGGAAGATAAGACTGCAGAAAAGAAGATGATCTCACCTCTGTTGAGGGGAAGAGGGTAGCTTGCCTTTGGCCCACATCCTTGGCATTGTCTTTATGGTCCCCCCAAGGGTGAGACTCAAGGCACTTGAATTACAGCTCTGGAGAAGCATATTGAAAAGTACCATGGGATGCCGAATGGAAAAAAAAAAGAAAGAATCTGTCTTGGACCAAGTACAGGTGGAGTGCTCCTTAGAGGCAGGGAAGGAGAAACTTTGTCTAATTTCATTAGGGCATTGTCAGAAGAGAGCAGTCCCTGGAGAAGGACTCTATGCTTAGGAAAGTGGAATGTAGTCAATGTGATGGATTGACCTAAGGGCTGCAACAATGGGCTCAAAATAAGAACTCTTGTGAGGATGGCACTCCTGTACGGTACTAAGCAATAACAACAAGGGGGAGAATCTGCCAGATACAATCTGACTATTCATGCCGTTATACCTGAGTTCTTTTTTTAGCCCTTGTAGCCCAGGCTTGATGCCATAGGATACAGGACTGTATGGCTTTTTTCCTCTCAAGGTGTACGGCCTACTGCGTAGGTCACACCAGATCTGAGTCAGAAAATCAACGAAGTGAACTGAACTTTAAATATACCTGTTGCAGATTAAAGAGTCTAATGTGTTCCTTCGTACTAAAAAGCTTTTCCTGTGGCATTATGACGGCTTGCATTAAGTCCAGTAAGCATATAAGATAGAAGACAGCTTAGTCCACACAGCACACCAATTTGTGATCCAGAGATTGTAAACAAAGACTGGTAGAGGCTCCAGTATTAAAACGTAGATTCTGAACTCCCTGTTGGCAGAATGCTATGGTTGACACTGAAAGCCCCAAATCCATTTTCAGGATCCCCACTGGGATAAAATTCCATTGGATTTGTTAGTTAGCCAGATAGGGAGTTGTCCCTCTCTATGCCAAGGAGCCCCTAAAGGAGGTTGCTGCAGTGAATCAGGTGAGCCCAGCCTGCCATAAAGGCTAGAGGGCATGCATAAATTCAGACCTTTGAGACTGGAAGTGTGTTAGACAGGGTTCTCTAGAGAAACAAAACCAGGACACTAATAATTATCTCTATATTTATATAGATAGAGAGCTATCTAACATAAGAAATAAACAGTTAACTAATCTATAAAGCAGTACAAATGGCTCGGTGCAACTCACTTGCGTGAGACAGCTAGAAGACTGGCAGTCCTTGGAGTCTTGAGGGCCGCTGAGTAGTCCTCTGTAGAGCAATTCAGGCTATCCGGCCACAAGCAGCAAACAACAAATCAGGTCACCAATAGTCAGCCAGATGAGAGTCCAACAGTCCCCAGCTCAAGAGATGTCTATTCCAGGAGCGTGTCAAAGCAGGACTGGAAGGAACAGATTAGGTGTCCCATGAGTAGTGTCACTTGGAGACAGAGGCACAGGACAAACAAGGCAGCCGACTGGTCTGAAGATCCAAGAGCAAGAGAACCAGGACAGGGCTTACTGAGCTATTTCTATCTCCATCCTTCAATTGATCTTAATGTGTTCATTGGTCATGTTGTCACAACAGACCTACCTATCTTCTTTGGCCATGTTGGCACAACAAGCCCAGCTATCCCAGGAAGCCAGTACACTTGAGAGGACCCCAGTCTAGGCCAGGCGAGCTTAATTCAGCCAATGGAGTCAAGCAGTACAGTCGCCCACGCCTCCCAGTGAGGGCCCTGAAAAGTCAGAATCAGGAGCCCACCCCCTTCTTTTGCAGCTGCTCTTCAGCTGGTCATGCTACAAGTTTGCTCTGGCCTCAGGGGTCCGCGTGTGGGTGTGAAGTTCCCTGAGGGTGCCTGTGCAGAACCTGAAACTTCTTCTGTCCTGTATAAAAACCCGCTTGGATCACAACCAGCCCTCAGGTTAATTCTTTGTCTTGTGAAGCCAAGGACAGAGGCATTCACCAGAGGAATCGAACATATTTCCTCAGACTATTGACCAGAGATATACATAGCTTTGGTATCAGAAAGAGTGCATTGGGATTGCTACTTCTTAAAACAGTTTCATTGAAATAGAGTTCACATATCACACAATTCAATGATTCAGTCACATCAAAGTCAATTGTAAAATCATCATCACAGCCAGTCTTAGAACCCTTTATTCATTCTTGTTCACATCTTTATTAGCTCTCCCTTTCTCCAAAACTGCCCCTGTCATACCCCTAAGGAACCAGTAATCTAGTTAATGTGACTTAAGATTTACCATATATCCTCATGTACAAGCAGAGTTGTTCAGCACATTTTTTATGCTGAAAAAGACCCACCTCAATTTATACTCGAGTGAGGGCCCCCCTTTACCTGTTCTTCTGCACAGTGCGGACGTTCTCTGGTCTCTCCTGCTCATCTGCAGGCATCTGCAGTCTCTGTGGGTGGTCTGATGGCTGCCGATATCACCGCTCTTCTTTTCTCCTGCACACCGGCAGCCTCTGTGTTATCCGTGCCATCCTGGCCATGAACCTGTCCGCTTCTGGGTGCTGGAACCTGGGAAAACTGCATCCTTTTCAGATGAATGTCGGATGCGGCTGCTCTTCTCCTCACGTTCTTCTCCAGCGCTGTCAGAGATCAATCACGCAGCCTTTACTGTCTTACATGCTTGGTCACGCCCCCATGCTCTGTCCAAGCATTGCTGAATACAAGTAGTGGTATTATAACTCTGGTCTTGGATATGCAGTACGTTTATTTATGGTACTTCTGCTATTTATGATTATTTTTTTATTAACCCCTATCTGGACCCAGCGTTGGCTGCATTTGCATATGGGTTAGGGCCCCTAATGTACACCCTGCGTTGTGTACGCGCTGTGTTACTGCACGTGCTGCACGAGCACTTTCCGTACATATGCAGGAGCGCTGCGTTTGCATAATGCAGCGTGTGCAGTAACACAGCGCGTACACAACGCGGCATGTAAATTATGAGCCCTAATACAGGGTCCTGTATGCAAACAGTGACGTCATCACATTCTGGAATATCATCAGCCTGCGTTAGGCCTCAAACTATTCAAGCTACATTGTGTACATGTGGTAAGGCAGTGTATATAATAATGCAGGACATGCAGTAACACAGCATGTATAGGTATTGTTTATACCATATTGTTTTTGTTAACCCTCTTTTCCACTTACTGTCTTTCTTTGAAATAAATATTCAGAAACATTTAGCCTACTGATGCCTCAATTAATGTAAGTTTATTGGTATCAATTTTTGTCTTTTTTTTACATCACTGCGGTATCTATTTTTATTTTGAAATTTATCAGTATAGTTGCTGCACTTCCCACCCTAGGCTTATGCTTGATTCAATAAGTTTTCCAGTTTCTTGGTGGTAAAATTAGATGCCTTGGCTTATATTTGGATCAGCTGACACTCAAGTATATATGGTAAATGGATTTCATATACAGAAAAATATTTTTTATGGTTTTTTTTTTGCATCACTGCCCTCTGGTGGTAGGAGTAGGAGGACCAGCCTTTGCTCCTGTGGAGTTGGAATTGAACCTCCATCCCAGTGGGCCTCAGTCCCTCGCACAACCACTACGCCACTGGGGCTCAACCAGAAAAATATTTTTAACTACAAAATAACAGTAAAACAAATAAAATATTTCATCCTAAAGAAGTAGGAAATAAAAATTAGAGCAAATTTACAACAGATTAAAAAAAGGAGTTCCTTTAATCTGGGGGTGGGGGCTTTTTTCCATGAGGTTACTTGTGCCCAGTTGTGAACTCCTTGGAGACTGTAAAACCTGAAAGTTGTCCTCTACTTCATAAAAACCTACTTGGATTGCAAATCAAGCTTCAGTGTGAATTATTTCACTATAGGAAGCCAAGGACCAAGGTGTTACCCACTGGAGAAACCTTACAGAGATAGCTAAGGTGGTTGACTAACCAATGTGTAGACTCAAGATCTGTTTCACCCCCCTGGGGCAGATACAAGCACAAATAGGCCTGACTGTGTCCAAACCAAGGGCTCTCTGATCAGGCTCCCTGGCAGCAGTAGCTCCCCGGTAGAAGGGATAGCACAGCTTCCTCCTGAGCTGCCTGGGGATGACTCTAGAACAGGGGTGTCAAACGCGATTAAAGCACAGGCCGTTTGGTGCAACAGGCAAGATTCACGTGGGCCACATCACATTCACAAATGTTGTTAAATTTTCATTTGGAAGTGAGGATTCAGGGGTATGGATAGGATAATTGAAACACTATATAATTGCTTTTATGTAGATATTTATTTTAGTTAATGTATCGATAAAATTAGAATGATTCTTTTTTACCCAAAACTTTCCAGGGCTTTCCTCCTACTAGTTTTCCCTTACCTCTTATGTTGTGGCCAGAAAATATAACAAAGTAACTAATAAAAAACACCAAATGTTGGACAGCTGACAAACGTGATGTACAATCATCCTAACTTCTCTCTAAAAATGTGAACTAGTGCGGCCTCTAGGTATGATTCATTACAGCACAACTCAGAAAACTCTTTTTAACCTTTACACTATTGGACTCTGCTGACATTACGCGACACTGAGAGTGGCAGACAGATCACTTCCAAATGTTGCTGGAACTGAGTCAGCATGTTTATACACATCCACAGCGCCCCACCCTCCCCAGGAAAGACCCCGGGCCACGTGTACATTCATCTTCAGTAGTTAATGGGTTAACGAGGGAATTGTGTGTATAGTATTATCTCTATCTTTCCTCAGTGCTATTTTCTATTTTCATTTTATTTCAGAGCATCACGGGCCACAAAAAATTATCTAGGGGGCTGGATGCAGCTTGCGGGCCACCAGTTTGACACCCTTGGTATATATATGCATGTATACAATGCTCTTGGAAAGATGGTGCAATTTGGCCCTGGTGGTTAAACTCCTAAAAATCAGAGTCATGTCAGGTGGGTGAGTAATATAAAAATGTTAGCTCCTCCTGCATTCAAAATGAGATTCATGCTTTTTAAGGTCATAACACTATTTCTTTGATGTCACTTCACGTACTAGTTGGTCTTTTGTTTGCAGATTTTGGTTTCATGATCCCTTTAGGTTGTACCCAGCCTCTTTCCTTTAGCATCTTTCCTGCTTCTCTCAATGAATACGAGATCTAATTAGTACTGTGAGGATTTGTCCCGTAGCTTTATTTGCTTCAACACTCACCTGAAGCTTTCAGACTGTAGGGATTTACTCAAGTTATCCACATGGAAAGCAGACAATTATTGTGAGATACCAAGCACAAGACGATGAAACAGTGCCTGATCCTAAGTCAATCTCCTGATTGATTCCATGATCAGTTGCAAATTAGACTGTTGGGATACACAAGATTTTTGTTTGTTTTTGGCATCACTGCCTCTGGTGGTCGTGGGCGCCACCCAGTGCTGCTCCTGACAGCCGCCCCTGGATTTGAACCGCCAAGCCCACAGGCCGCAGTCCCGCACTCAAGCACTGACACCACCAGGGCTCGGCCCAATCTACAAGATATTTATTGGCTGATTTTTAAAAGTAAATTGCCAGACTTTTCTTCCTAACCCATAGTGGCAATTGCCTAATCTGGTGTCAATTTGGAGATTAAGAGTAAAGGGGTGGAGTCAGACTGTCAATCTGGAGATAGCCAATGAGATCTCTGTGTAGGCAAGGCTTTCTCCTGCGAATTTTGGGAAATACGGCTGTATTTTCCCCTTGGAGGTGAGAGACTCACTACTCACTCCCTTGGAGATGTTCTACTGACAAGACACATGGCAGCGTGCTGATAGACCCTGAGCCCTGGAAACTGGAGGAGCCAAGAGGAGACCCCTGCCAGTGCTGGGATGCTTCTACCATCATTGGAAACACAAAGCAATGATCTTTCAGAAGAATACCTCCACAAGACTCTGCACCAACTGGCCTGTGATTGTGCTTCGTAAGTCTGAAGAGGACTTATAGATTGGTATCAGATATATGGGCTAATATGAGACTTAAGATCTTGGACTGCACTGGGCTGGGATTTTTTTTTTCGATATTCAAATTGCTCTTGTATATAAACCTTTCCTTCTATGCATATGCGTGTTTATGAATTTTGTTTCTCTAGTCTACCCAGACTAACACACCCATCTTAATTTGGAAGCACCACTGAAGCTTGTTCAACTTTGTAGCAACTCAGGAGTCTCCGCGGAAAGAGGGGAGACTCCTGGACATGAGGCACATTTGGCCAAGGAGTAAATCCACGCTTCCCGCATGGATGGCGAGAGTTGTACCCGTGGTGAACCACCACTGACCCCATCAGTATCTGTTGTTCTGTCATCCCATCTGTACTGACACATGGAGACCCTATATGTGTGGACTGGAACTGCTTCACAGGGTTTTCAAAGCAGTGATCTTTCAGAAGCAGACCTGCTTCTGCGTGAGTTTGAACTGTCAGCCTTTCAGGTTAGTAGTCTAACACTTAGCCACTTGTGTCACCAAGAATCTGATTCTGACTCACAGTGACCCTGTAGGACAGAGAAGAACTGCCTCCAGGGTTTCCAAGGTTGTAATCACTACATAAGTCGACTGCCACATCTCATTGACATGAAGCTGCTGGTGGGTTCGGACCACCCACCTGTCAGTGAGTCACCGAGAATGTAACCTGTGTGGCCTGGTATTCTTTCATCAGCATCTCATTTCCCAGAATTTGGGGAATGTTGAAAGTTCTTTGTTTCTTCCTTACTTTCTCAATAGAATGATTTGACCATATTAAAGATAGGAGAAAGAGAAGGGTGGTTAGGGAATTAGGTCAATAATAATGGGGACTTGGAGACACTACAGTGTTTAAAAGGAAAAAATTATTTGCTATAATAAGTTAAGCAAAGATATTGACCCATTTTTTTTAAGCATTCCAGTTAGTCAAGGTTTTGCTTCAAGATACTCTGGTTGAACTGCACTTACTATCTGCAAAATATATAGATCAGTGGAAGAGAAGATAATCTCTGGGCCAAGTATAATAAGAAGAGAAGCACCGAAGTCTATGTGGAAGGCAGTAACTAGGGCAAAGCCATTCTTTCCACTTGATGGTTCACTCTGTAGAATTACAGAGTTCCAAGAGCAGAAGAAAGTCTTGGATTTCTTGTTCTATTTTTTTCTTTCGCTTGTGAACAAAGGCTTTACAGAACCCCCCTTCCTCTCAACATGGTGTGTGGACTCAACTTTGAGCCCCCTGGGGTAGAGTCCAGTGTTTCTATTGGAGCTCTAGAAGTGCCTCCTCAAAGCTTGTGTGCAATTGTGCTGCTTTGGGGATAGGACCCATAAGTGATTTAATTCACGTGATTTGTCACAGAACACTCAATGAACCAAACAATTTCCCATGCTTTGTTTTCAGAAGAGAAGGGCAACGGCCATGAGTGTTGACTTCAAGAAAGACCTGCAAGAGCCTCCCTGAAGTCAGAATGAAAACATCCTGGAAAGAGCCGAGGCACAGAGCCACACTAAGTGTTCAGGGGAGGCCTTGCAGAATGCTGAATTTCTTCTGGAGTTGTGCAGAAATGCTGCCACAGAAACTGAGAAGCAGCATTCACAGCCTTGGTTCTGAGGCCCGGCAGAATCCTTAATTTTGCAAAGCAAAAACTAGACGTGGCACTTTTGAGCATTCAGAAGTAGTTTCAATCATTTCAGAAGCAGGTTTTTTTTTTTTCTTTCAACAGTGGTTTAATCATGCCCGTGGCAGGGTGTTTGTCGCATGCCTGACACGGTTCTGAATTCTGGGCGTGCTGTAGTGACCTATAGTGTATTTTTCTAGTCTCTTGGATTTTCCATGGTTGAAGAAGCACATATTAAGCACTCTGCCCTTATGTGTGCGTGATGAGATGTTCACGTAGTAGAACATGCAATGAAGGATAAAGAAAGAGGGAGAGAAGATCAAGAAAGAGAGTGAGAGGCTTTCCAAGGAACTGATCAAGCTGTGGACTGCGTGACCCGTCAGAAGCAGCCACACAATGGTCTGGGCAAAGAAACAGCAAGTGCAAAGACTTACAGTGGAACTTTCCTGAAAGGCCCAAGGAACTGACAAAAGGGGCCTTAATTACCTACGACTGCCATAACAAACAAGACCACAAGTGAATGACTTTAAGGAACACATGTCTATTTTCTGCTGTTCGAGAAGCTAGAAGTCCAAATTCAGTCTGGCTCCGGAAAAGCACTCTTCTGTGCCAACTGACTCAGGAGTTCCTGGGTTCCTTGATATCTCCCTTCTACTCACGCCTCCTCCCCCCACTGTGTGCCTCTGCGTCTATTCTGATGTTATTATACCTCAAAAGGGGTTAGGTTTGTATCTATCCTGCTCAGACATGAGCTCCTGCATAGCACAAAAATCCAATTTCCAAACAGGGTCATGGGGACAAGTATAATGTCACTGCCCTCGAGTCGATTTCAACTCAGGGTGGCTCTCCGGGTCCAAGTAGAACCACCCCTGTGAGTTTTTGAGACTGCAGGTCTTTATGGGGGTAGGCAGTCTTATTAGGATCGTAAAAAGTTTTTTTGGGGGAAAGGCACAGTTTGATCCCTCAAGAATACTAGTGGGAAGTGCATTCGAAGGGTAAATAAGCTGTTTAGTGGGGGCAGAAAGAGACCTCAAAGCTAGTTCCAATGATGAGGGTGATGGGGGGATGTGAATAGTGCGGGTTTGGCAGGAGAAGCAAGTGTCAGTTGGGAGGTTGGATAAAGGGTTAGGGCAAAAACTCTATTTGACCATGTTTGAGAAATTCAAACCTCTATGTTCTTACGGCAAATTATATTTCCATTAGTAATTGATTAAGGAACTCCTTTTGGAGTGTGTGTAAGCCTGAAGACTAAAACAGAAGAGATTCCTACTGAGAGGACTTAGAGAGACCAATTCAGATTTATTTCAACAGTAGTTCAACTAAAGCCACTGCCTGAGGTGTTGCAGGTAGACGAGAACAGCCTTTTGCTCTTTGTAACGAGGATGCAACTTCTACCTTGTTGTTCCAGAAACGTCTTATTTCAAAAAGTGTCCCTGCTCCCCACAACCCAAGGCTCCTGTGTGTTCCCTGCCATCTGGTCCCTGGCTTTGGAGAAGCATTTATCTTGCATATGTGTCTCCATAGCAACACCTTGGGCACTGATATGGAAAGTGGGCTGTTGCCTTGGCAACAGAGGCACCTGTGCGGGGTGGGGGGTGGGGAGGACTCCTGTACATTCAAGAAGTGGATAAACTGATGAAACTACTTTAGATGCCATGTGTAAAGGGTTTTACACTGTGTGTGTGACATCAGCCCTGCTTTAGAAGGAATTTCCTCTGCAGAAAGAAGAAGGCCTAATAAGCCAGGAAGACATAGCTGCAATCAGAGTAGATTTTAAGAGATGTCTCCTGGTGGAATTTATTTGGTTTATCTTAAAGGAGCATGGTCTAGCAGGGAAGAGAAAACCACACAAATGTGCTTACATAAAAGAGTGAGTGTCCAGGCACGAGAGAACCTGTCTCAGACCTGTGCTAATTCGATCTGTTCCAGTTGCTGTCCCTCTGCAGCCACTTGGACACTTGTCACTGATCACTGCATTCTTGCGGGGGAGGGGGGGTGCGGATTTGTTCCACTTGCCTTCTCAGCATGGCTGCTCTCTGTGGGTCTTGGTTTCTGAATCTTCACAATGCCCACGTTCTTGGGGTGAGGGTGGGAGGCTGACTTCCAAACCATTGCAACATAATGGCACCCATGCCCAGCCCAGGAGTTTCATTGTTCATAGCTCGCGCCAGTATTCCTGAATTGTGCCCAGGTCAAACGGGAACAGCACATCCAGACCGCGATAGTTGTTTGAACCAGTCCTTCACCTGGGGTTGCTTTAGAGACAGGGGCCACAAAAGTATTTCCTAGAAAGGTTTCAGTCTTCTAAAGCATTCTAATAATAATAATAATAATAAATCATAATGAGGAATTCTTGAATATTTTATGCTTACTGCTTCCCTTTCTGCAACCCCCACCCCCACCCCAGGATATCGTTCGCAGCTGGTGGGGATTAATATGTCAGGGTACCGGGAGATTATTCAAGAGTCTCTCTCTTTTGCTTCTGCCATTTTTTGAGATGACCTCATTTTTCTTTCACTTCATTTCTGTACGTTTAGGACTGGTGATTTCAATGCTACTTCTTCCTCCCAACTGCCTTCAAAGTGCACGTGACCACAGTGTTGAATCATTGCCCAAACGCATGAACCTGCTTTCCTCTTTCCAGGCAGCGATCCTACCAAAACAGTGACCACATCTGGGTTTTTCCACTGCCCGAGCAGCTGTTCCAAGCAGCACCAGCAGACTGCTTTTAAAATTAAAAAAAAAATTATCAGGGGCTTGTACAGCTCTTACCACAATCCATCCATCCATTTTATCAAGTATATTTGTACATTTGTTGCCACCATCATTTTCAAAGCTATCATTTTCTTTCTACTTGAGCCCTTGGTACCAGTTTCTCCTTTTCCTCCCTCGATCCCTCACGGACCCTTGAAAATTTATAAATTATTATTTTTTCATGCCTTATCCTAACCAATGTCTCCCTTCACCCACTTGTCTGTTATCTCTCCCCCAAGAAGGGGTTATATGTAGATCATTGTGTTCCATTTCCTTTTTCTCCCCCTACCGTTCCCTTACTCTTCTGGGGTCACTACTTTCATTATTGGTCCTGAGGGGGTTATCTGTTCTGGATTCCCTATGTTTCCAGCTTTTTTCTGCACCAGTGTGCCATCTCCTTCGTAATAATTACAGAACTCCATGCCCAGCACAAGAGGCTATGCCAGCACCGTCTTTCACCTGGTTGTTGACACACCTGGTCGCATGCACTTTCTGGGTTTTAGACTCCATACCCACTGGATTGAACACTGCCATTGCTGTATTTTCTGCTTAGTTTCATTACTTTCTGTCATCCAAGAAGTAAATCCTGGCTTTTCCAGGCCCAGCAGAGTCTATCTCCACTCATCTAGGCCTCCTTATTTTGTGCTGCTTTTCCACATGTGCTTACCCGTAGCAACTGGCATTTCTTACCTTTGAGATCCACCATATGCAGTCCCTATTTCTAGACCATTGCTCGTGCTGCTTCTTCACCTGGGCCACTCTTTTCTCCCCCTTCTGTTTACTTCAAACCCACACTTTCTTAAGGGTTTATATCTCATCTCCTTTATGGAATTAATTCTTGCTGTCATTGATTTTTCTCTTCAGCCCCTGGATACTTAAGAGTCTATCAGTGCGGGTTTGTCTTGCATAATAAAGCTGGCCATCTAATGAAAGAAAGGGACAGTGTGGATACATTTGAAGACCAGGGTGAGAGACCTCAGTTTGAATGCTAGCTTCCTCATCTGCTGGCTATGTGTCCTTTCACAAATTTATATCTATGATCGAGCTCAACAACCTTAGCCATAACATGAAAATAGGAAGAGTTTTCTCACATGCTTGTTTACCAATGTCATGCGATAATGATGGGACAGTTCCTGATTTGTAATAGATACTCAGTAAATATTACACTGATGGTCATTTCTCTTATGCCAGCTTTGACTCTAATTAAGTAACCACTTGCTGAGTATATTCACTGAGTCTCTATCCCATGCCCGATAGCATTTAACCTTACATACTTCTCTTAAACTTCATAACAAAGTCAGGAGACTGAGTAAGTGAGGTGCTGAGGCTCTCAGAGACCAGCAGGGTCAAGATTAGAACTACGACGTTACATTGGTGCCTTCCAGGGACCGTTCTGAATAAGGACCGTTCTGATTGGGAGGCTATGTTGTCTCTGACTCCAGTGTACTTGCTTTTCAACAGGAAGCAGAAGTATTTATTAATGTCAGCTTGTGTTTGTTGAAGTTTGAAGTTCATTTAAAAATATATCTATGTTCAGGTCTGCTAAGTAGTATGTGTGGTAGATATATAATTATTTGTCAATTTGAGGATTAAGATTGAGGGGGTGGAGTCTACTCTGTCAATTGGGTCATAGCCAATGAGGCTTCTGTGTGGGCAAAGTTTTCCCCCAAAGATTCGGGGAATTCTGGTATTTCCTCCTTAGAGGTGGAAGACTCTCTGCTCACACCCTGGAAGACATAGCAGCTGACAAGACACATGGACCCGCCCTGATGCAGCTCTGGGTGTTGGAGAAGCCATGCAGAGAACCTGCCAGTGCTGAGATGTTTCCAATGCTGCTGGAACAAAAGATATTTTTACCCTCTGACCTGTGATCGTCTACATTTGGTGTCATTGCATGTGTTTTTTCATGAGTCTGAAAAGGACTTTGTAGATCGCTGTCAGACATTTGGGCTAGTATTGGACTTATGGACTTGATCTGGACTGGGATGGAATGTTTTCTCAATGTTCAATTGCTCTTGTATGTACACCTCTTCCTTACATACATATGTATGTACATGAGTTTGTTTTTTATGCTTAAATGATTAATAGAAGAATTGTTTGAAAGAATAAATTGCTCACTTGTACAGACTGAAAGCTTAAATGAATGGACACTTTTTACAAGAACAACGAGGGTTGGGGCTAGGGCAAAATTTTCAATAACATTCATTTGCAAAGGCAGAACCATGCCTGGCAGACTAACACATTTACATGTCTTTTAAGGAGTCATTTCTTTTTGTCATTGTTGCTGACAGGTACTGTTCTGTTCTGACCCAGAGCAACCTCATGTACAACAGAGCAAAACATTTCCAGGCCCTTTGACATCCTCTTAACTATTATGTGTTTGAGATCAGTGTTATAGCCATGAACCTCACGGAAGGGCTTCCTTTTTTGTTGATTCTCTTCCAAACGTCATGCAATTTTTAGAGACTGCTCCTTCCTGATTACTACGTCCAAAGTACATAGGATGGATTCTCGCCAGTCTCTCTTCAAAGGATTATTCTAGCTGTACTTCTTCCGGGATAGATTTGTTCTTTCTTCTGGAAAACCATGGTGTGGTGGCTAGGTTTTATGTTACCTTGATGGTAGCTGTGTGGGGGTAGGAGTGGGCTTCAACCCATCCATCAGGTGGTAGCCTGGTGATGCCTCTCTGAAGCTGTGACAGTGACAGCAGCCATCAATTATCTTGACCTAATTTGTGTTTGTTGAACATTTTCCAACAACAGCATAAGACACATGACTTTTCAGTGCTCATCAAATATTCAGCAAGCTAGACCAGTTGCTGGGTTTAGATGTCAACTTTAGCAACATAATAAAAAAAA
>PVJH01036085.1:0-19068 GCA_004026705.1 Nesogale talazaci | reverse complement strand
GCAGTGGCCCTGGTTGGAAGTGGAGGAACCTGGCTTCCCATCCACCCAGCGGGCAGCCTGCTCAGTACTATGGGGGGCAGGCATAATGGGTGGGTTCAACAAGGGCAAGAGGCCTTCTTCTGAGCTGTGCCAGGAGGTAGGAGGGGGCTACCCAGTCGTCCTTGAATGAAGGTTAATGGGGCAGAGGTGGGGGAGAGGGGTAGTCACGTGCCTCACCAGCAGCTTCCACATGAGGTTCCTGGTACCCTGGTGACCTGAGATGTCCCCCAATCAAAGTGTTGGCACTTTGTGAAAAGCAGGCACGTGTGTCACACACCACACACGCGCGCACACGCGCACACACGTAGATTCGGGCTCAGAACTTTCTTGTACTCAGGAACCTCTTGGCTTCTTTCAGTCAGTATGTCACTAATTTATTTGAACAAGCGCCCCCCCCCCCCCAGGCCCCAGAGCGTTTCCCTCCCATTGTCTAAGCCTTTCTCAACATGGGGCAGGAATAACCTAGGGTTGACTCGGGCCATGATTCTCAGGCTCCTGGGAATGTAGCAGAACCCACGGTGCCTGGAGCAATGGGACGGAACCTGGGAAGGGGGTTTCATGCCCCCTGTGTGTGTGGCTCCCACAAAGGTATGGGCAGGGAGCGGGAAGTGAGAGGAAGGAAGGTGATGACAGCAGGGCCCGGACACCTCTTTGTGACCCTTCAGAGGAAGGGGGCAGAGCTGGCCTCTGGCACTTTCGGCAGGTGGGCACTGGGTGTCCTGAGGCTGCGGGGAGGGAGTGTGGGGGTATCAGGCTACCGGGAGCTCTCTGGGGGCCGCCTGCGGAGAGGTGCCCTGCCTAGGGATGTGGTCAGTTGCTGGGGCAGCATCTTGCCCCCAGATGTTGGGGGTGCCGGGTAGCCTCATCACAGTGGAGGCACCAGCAAGGGGCAGCTTCTTGGGGCCTGGCCCCTGCCCTGCATGAAGGCTACGCATTCTCCAGTCAGCCTGGCCTCTGCAGTCCCTTCCAGATTACCCGCACCCCCTTCCCCGCCTAGTGAACCGTCTGGGGGCGGGGGGGGGCCAGCCTGCACCCCGGTCGCCCACCCACTGCCCGTGTCTCCTCGCAGCCGTCCAGATCCACATCCTGAAGGCGGACAAGGCGGGGGACTGGTGGAAGTTCACGGTGAACATCATCTCCGTGTACAAGCAGGGCACCAGCCGCATCCGCCGCGGTGACCAGAGCCTGTGGATCCGCTCGCGGGACATCGCCTGCAAGTGCCCCAAAATCAAGCCCCTCAAGAAGTACCTGCTCCTGGGCAACGCGGAGGACTCGCCCGACCAGAGCGGCATCGTGGCGGACAAGAGCAGCCTGGTCATCCAGTGGCGGGACACGTGGGCTCGGCGGCTGCGCAAGTTCCAGCAGCGCGAGAAGAAGGGCAAGTGCAAGAAGGCCTAGCGGCGCGGCGGCGGCGGCGGCGGCGGCGGCGGCGGCGGCGGCGGGCGGGGGCTCGGCCCGCGCGGGCTCTCCCCGGCGGGGTGGGGGTGGGGGTGGGGGTGGGGAGGGGGCGGCGCGCGGCCCGGGGCGGGCTCCTGGCCCCTCCCCCGCCCCCTGCGCGCCCCTGGCCCGGGCCGGCGTGTGTGTGCGCGCGCGCGCGCGCGCGAGCAGGCGAGGCCCTGGAGACAGAGGGACCAGACTTAGCTACCTCACGGGGGGGCTCTTTCCAGCGCGGGGAGCGCCTCCGGAGGGCTGGGGGTGGGGAGGGGGGCGGCCCGTGGAGGGGCTGGGGGAGCGGGCGCAGAACCGCCGCCCGCGGGGTGGGCTTGGTCATGGTTCCCAGGAAGGCACTGGAGGGGAAGAACTGTGAATTCTCCGGCCGGCAGTCTCGGGGGAGGGGGCCTTGCGAGCGCAACTGGACCCCCCCTCCCGCCCCCCTTCCCCCCAAACGGGGAAGGCTGCAGAACGCCTTCCTCCGGGAATTCCCACCGAGCACCTGGAGGTGCTGACTGGTCCCCCCACGTGGACCCGGCAGGCATTTCGGGGAAGGGGAAGCAGTCCTCAAACGGGACCCCCGGACCTCCCACTCCACTGCCACCTGCCCCGTGGACGGCGCAGAGGGCACGTGGGGGCCCGCGGCAGCCCTGAGCAGACCAGCCAGGTGGCCACCGGTTCCTGCTGCAGGAGGCAGCCAGACGCAAAACCGGCCCGAGTTTCTCTGGGCAACTTGGAAGCTTCGCCTTTTACGGCGTTTTCCAGGGGAGGGAGGCACCGGCCGGCTATACCACAGTGACGCTGTTTGTGTACTGACGTCAGCGCCCACCGGGCCCCACAGCAATGTCAACAGCGGGCCTGGGATGCAGGCTGCAGGGGCAGCGGGGAGGCCGAGGGGCAGGGGGCTTGCTCGCTGGCCTGGCGGGGCTTGGGCATGCAGGGCAGGGGCAGCAGCTTCCTGGGGCCATGGCCACTTGCTGTTGCTGCCCCGCCCTCGCTCTGGACTCCCTCAGAGAAGGGACGGAGGCGGCTGGGCCAACAGAGCCTGCAGCAGCAGCAGCGACTGCCGCCCTGAGATGTCCCCACAGATGTCCTGGTGTCCAGCCTGGCCTCTACCTTGCTGACCCCCATGCCTCCCTCTCCTGATGTGCCCGAGACCCCCTTTCAAGGCTCCCAGAGAGACACTACCCACCCCCAAGCAGCAGCCCTAGACCTGATAACTCATAGCCGCCGCCCCCCTCCACTTTGATGCCCCGGGGCCTTCTGCCTCCCCAGCCTGCTGACCGGCTCCCCACCCAGCACGCTGAACTGGAAGCCTGGCTCCCCTCACCGTCAGGAAATTGGTTTCATTTTCCCTGCGTGAGGCCGCTTGCTCCAAGGTGTCAGGCCAGGAGGGGGTCTCTGCCAGCGTTCTCTCCCCTCACCTCCCCCACACCCCGGCCACCAGAGTCATAATGGCTGCCATTCATCACATACCTGCTCCCGTGCACAGGATCCCATCTCAGCCTGCTGACAGCCCCAGGGGACAGGATGCTCCCCTCGCCGTCACCACATGTCCATGGTCACTTGGGGTCCAGGCGAGATCTCTAACCTGGTGGATCTCATGGTTGCCGTCCCTTGGACTCCTCCTCAGAGGTGGCCACAGGGGCTGTGGGGGGAGCAGGGTATAGACTCGCCTGAGGACAATGCAGGCTGGGGGGGCTGGGCACCAGAAGGGCAGGGCCTGGCTCCCGGGAGGCACCAGAGAGGAGGATTCATTGTGCGGGGCCTGGGGGGGGGGTCCCCTCAGGCTGCAGGAGCTGCCTTGAGGTCCAGGGAGACCTGCGAAGGCGTCCTCCGGTCCTTGAGAGTAGAAGGAGCGTGGGGGGGCTCTCTCCACTGAGTGCCCCTCCTGCTGGTCATTCTGCTGGCATGGGGGTGACACGCAGGGCTGGGTGCCACAACCCTCAGCTGCCAGGAGGGGGCAAGACAAGGGCGTCGCTCCCTTAAAGAGGTGTCGCGCCCCTAAAGAGTCCCAGTCTGAGATACCCAAGGGGGCAGTTCTGCTGTCCTATAGGGGCTGTGCGCGCTGTTTCCTGGGCCGCTCCCCCACCCCCGTCCCCGGTCCTGGGGCCAGTGAGGAACTCGCCTTGTCTGCCCCACAGCCAGGAGCCCCTCACTCACAACATGGCAACTTGTTAAAACCCAACCCGCCTCCAGCCTTGCCATTGGACTTGGCCCCTGAGAGAAAAGGCGTGTCCACCCAGTGGTCTGGCTCCCGAGGTGGTGCCGGGGGGCCTGAGCAGCCAGGTAGGGGGTGCGACCACCGCGGGGTGGGGGGACTTCACAGTCTTCTCAGGCTGCCGCCCCTCCTTGACAGCCCTCTCCCGGCCCGGGAGCACAGAGCCTCAGCCTCAGCCAGGTCCTCTCCAGCCCCGCCCCCAGGAGGAGACAGAGCTGGAGCGGAGGCGTTCCGGCGTGTACAGTTAGGGAGGGATGTAAAATGGGACTAGGTTTTGATTTTACAGAGTGTATTAACAAGAATTGTGCTATGTAGGTGTTTGAAAAAAAAAAAACCAACATTCCAGACTAGTCTTCTTGAACAACAAAAACAAACCCCCAGTTGTCCTTTTTGCTATCTGCTGGGTGGTCTGGGGGCGTTGACCGCTTTACTAACTTTCAGCCACGTGGAGGACTTGGACTGAGCTGAAGGGGGCCTCTCGCCCTCCCCTGCCTGACTGGAGAAAGAGAGTGGGGTGGGGGGCATATGCTGGGTCCCCTGGTAGGCTGAGTCCTGTCTTTAGATGGCTGTGTGGGAGGCAGTATCCTCGGGGGGTCCCCAACACCTGTGGTCAACGCCGATGACCTCCTAGCACCCTGCTTCCGGATGGGCTTTGTTGGGTTCACCCCGAGTGGAGGTGAGCGTGAAGTCAAGAAAAGACGCCATCGGGGAGGGAAACAGGTCCTGCAGGAAGCATGTTGGGGCATCAACATCCGAGGGGAGCCCCCCCCTCCTCCCCAGGCCTGAAGAGTGGTCAGATGAGACTTATCCACGGATCACTGGGCCGACAGGGCTCCTGGACAGGCGAGCCCACAAGCCCCAGCCAGGCCATGTGTCTGTAGACAGGGGGCACCCCTGCCAAACCCAAACCCCCTATACACCTTCTTCCCAGTCCCTGCTCCCAGATGCACTTCCACCCCTACCCCCACCCACCCCTGATTTCTGGTCCCTTGGAATTGTAAATGTTTAGCTGTGACCATGACATATTGTTTGGGTCAGTGTTCCTCCCCAATGCATACTAATATATTATGGTTATTATATATGAATATATTTAATGACATGGGAAAAGTTGTCCATTTTCTTTTTAAGTTTCTCTACCCCTTTCCCCCTTTTTCTCTTCTTCTTCTTTTCTTTCTTTTTGGCTGTGGGCTAGAGTCGTAACGGACCCAGATGGAGTTTGTAACGTGGCCCCACATGGTAGAACTCAGTCCAGATATCAGTTCAATAAACTCGTGTACACCGTGCTCCGACGCCGTGTCTTTCTTGGTGGCCTGGGCTCCGGGCGGCGGGGAGGGCGGGCACGGATGAGGAGCCTTCAGGCGGCTTAAGGAAGGTGGCTTTGGCCTAAGAATTCCCAGCATGATGGAGACCCCCGTATGCCAGATGGAGCCCTAACTTGCCCCAACGCAGGCAGTCTAGGGGGCTTTGCTGAGAAGCCCCAGGGCCCGCTGAGATCAGAAACGACAAGACTCTCCATCGGGACCCTCTGTACTTCACTTAGGACCCCTGAGGGCATCTCGGGTTACTCGCTGGGCAGCTATCCATGCGGTCAGCAGTTCGACCCCAGCAGCCGTCCCTTAGGAGAAGAATGAGGCTCTCTGCTCTCCTGAAGAGTTATCGCCCCAGAAACCCACTGGGAAGTTCTGCCCAACCCTCAAGGGTCACGGGGTTAAAATCGGCTCAAGGACAATGAGTGGTTAGGTTTCTTATTTCAGTTCCCCGGGACCCCTCCTGGCCACTCCTGGGGTCACCAAGAATGGGGGCTGGTGGGAATAGGGACATGAGGCCCCCCCCACATATACACTCATGAGCCCCTGGAGCCGGGGGGCTGACCCCAGGGCGAGGACTGTGGACTGCCTGGACGAGTCAGACCCGCAAGCAGGGGTTTGCACATGCCTCTCACTCACCGCCCCGTTTCCCCTGGTCCACACCAATGAGACTTCAAAGCAGATACAGACCGGGGCAGAGACGTGGCTGATGGAGCGGCCAGAGTCACCTGGGCCTTTCTCTCTCCTCAGACCAGGACTGCAGCCTCGTGGGCAGTGCAGGGGCTGGACCGTCACCCAGCTGAGCTCACTGCCTTTGGAGCGGCTATATTTAAACCTCTGCATGGGGGCAATCTCCTTATCAAAGAAATGATGCAGTCATTGGGAACACGCTGTGCCAGGCAAGAGGGGCCGACTATCCCCAGGAAGCTGGAGCTTCTGCATCCAGCCGTCTGGGGACCAGCCTCGGCCCTGGGCATGGTCGGTCCCTGGCAGTTTGGATTCAGCTGGACCTGGGGTGTCTTGGGATGACCCTCGCCCTGCAGCCTGAAGGTCTGACTGGAAGCACCTCAAGCCACTTCCTTCCGGAGGAGGAAGTGGGGCTCACAGCCTTCTGCCAGGCTTGGGCTCTGAGGAATGGGGGCTGCGCTGAAGAGCCAGGTGTGACATCTAAGGCCACTAGGGATGGGTGTGGTCTTGGTGTCAAGGCCAGAATGCCAAGCCTGCCAGCCCAAGTGGCGGGTCAGGAGGACCCAGGAGGACTCAGTGGAGGCGGGGACCATGGAAGGGTTGTTTCCCAGGGCCCACTCCCGACCCAGGGAGCACTTGCTCCGTGGAAGGAGGTGCTGTCAGAGGGGTTTGGCATTCACCTCCAAGCTTTCATCATCAGACTCCACATGGATCTGACTTCTGCCCTCTCTGCCTGAGGGTGCCCTGTTCCCATGGGACCCACCACAGCCAGCCCCCACCCGCTGTGCCCAGGCCCGGGGGACAAGCCCTGTGGATCAGACTCGGACATCAGAATGTCAACAGCTGTGCTCTAAGGTGCTCATTCTCATCTCCGGGGAGACTGGCATCTTCAAACCCAACCAGGATGGGGTGGGGGGAGACAAGCTAGCTGGAAAACCCCATTTCTCAGGGCAGGAACCTTGAGGCCCAAGGAAGCCCAGTCCTCCCCACCAAGCCCCCAGGGTCCCCACACAGACTGCGCTGGGTCAGGGACGCTCACACCTACCGTCAGCCACGCACCCAGGCTTCTCAGAGACCCTGGATGAACTGTTCGTACCACTGCCCCCCCACCAACCCCCTCCAGGAGAGGCACCTCTAGGCTTCAGATTCTGTGGACGAGGCATCTCTTCCACATGGAGGAAACACCCCAAGGAAATTTGGGCGGGAGAGGAAGAGAGTTAGGGTTGGGACCTCCCCGGGCGGCCAGCCATGGCTCTTTGCGGCTGGCACCCAGCACTGACCGGGCCTGACCTCCGGTGCAGCAGAGGGAGGGAGAGCAGGCTGGAGCCCCTGTCTTCAGGAGCACAGTGAGTACTGAACGCAGCAGTGCCGGGAGACCACCAGCCAGCTGAGAGGTGACCCCTGACCAGAAGCCCACAAAGAGACACCGGACCCGAAGCAGCAGGGAGTATGCCATTAGACCAGAGGATGCACACTGCTACAGACAGGAGCCTGCCACACAGGGAATCCGGACTAGAGAAACCACCCAGGGTCAGCAATGAGCAGAGATACCAGGAGGATTAGGGGAGGGGGACAGAAGGGGGGAATCAGTCACAGGGATCAACCTAGAACCCCCTCCCAGGGAGAAGTTTAATGGAAAAGTGGGTGAGGGGTGACAGAGGACAATGTAAGATAGGCAAATAGTCATCTATAACTTATCAAGGTGAGGGTGGGCGGGCCAGGGAGGGTGGGGGAAGAAATGGGGAGCTGACATCAGGGGCTCAAGTGGGAAGAGAATGCTTTGAAAATGATGGTGGTGGCATATGCTTGACACATTGGATGAATGTATGGATTGTGATAAGAAATGTAAGAGCCCTCAATAAAACTTTGTTTTAAAATGAAGGAACGCTTTCCAGAGGAGAAAGGCATCATGTGGTATGACCTCCAGGCTCTCTGGCTGCCGAGTCTGGGGAGACCTGACAGGGTTTGTTTTGGACTTTTTATTGTACTTTGATCGAAGGCTGACAGAGCAGACCACCAGCCTCACATTCAACAGTTCATGCTCCTCGGTCTCCTCACCAAAGTCCCCAGTGCACCCTGATCCCTGCCTCCACCCCGCCCCACTGCCTCCTCCCCTCCACTGCCTCCTCCCCTGAACCTACTGCCTTCACCCCTGATCCACTATTTCCATGTGATCCACTACCTCCATGTGATCCACTACCTCCATGTGATCCACTACCTCCATGTGATCCACTGCCTCCATGTGATCCACTACCTCCATGTGATCCACTGCCTCCTCCCCTGAACCCACTGCCTCTGCATTGCTCATCTCCTATCCTAACCTGGCTGGATTTCATCCTAGGATAAATGCTGCCCTTTGGATCCCCCCAAATGGAGTGTGTGTGTGTGTGTGTGTGTGTGTGTACACGCATGCTCGCCTCCCTCAGAGACCTGGCATTTTGTGTGTCTGAACACCAAGCCACAGGCCTGAACAGTGACTAAGAGACCTGGTCTGGGTTCAGCCCAGGCAGCGTGGACAGGGCAGCTGAGACTCAGCAGTGTGGAACCTCTAGAAGGGAAGTTCAGGACGGGCAGCAGGGAAGCGTCTTATTGATGAACCACTGGTGCTGGGGGTCGGGGTGGCCCTGGGGGAACAGCTGTCGGGAGAGTGAAGGTTTAGTTACAGCTTATGAATGAGCATGACGTTTAAATGGAGTAAGAAGTACCAGCTGTATCCAGGTATCGGTATTTCTGTGTATGGTCTCCAGACCCAAAATGTTTATCATTAATAATCAGCGTAAGTTAAACAGTACTTACACTGTTATTTTAATTCAGTGCCTTTTCATTGGGAGAAATAAAAAAGCCTGGGACCCTCGGGAGGCCCTGTCTTGCCTCTCTCAATGTCAGGACTCGAGGTCTACCCATCCCCACTCCCACGCCCAGAGCACGGCAGGCCACCCTGGGCTCCCACCTTTGGGGGGGAAGCCAGGCCTGGCCAAACCAAGCTGGCAGTGCCACCTTCACGGAGGATGGGTCTGGATCCACTTGCGGGCACCCCCGGGCTGAGACTGAGGTCTCTCAGGGGAAATCCAAACCAGAGGAAGCGCACCTCCAGCCTGGTAGCCCCCTAGCGCTCCCCGCAGGGGATCAGAGCGGCAGGAACGGGCCCGCCCCACGGGGTCACACAGCCAGGCTGGCCGGCCGGCCGGGCCGGGCCTGGAGCGCAGTCAGGGCCCGGAACAGAGGCCGTTGTGTGCAGACACGGGCCCAGTGTTGTGGCTGAAAGGGCCTCTCTGTGGGCCCGGGCCAAGGGCTCCAGGGCTCTGGCTCAAAGGCGCTGCGCGAGCTGAAGCTGAGTTGCCGGGGCTGCGTGCTGAGCAAGTCAAGAGGAGGTGAGAAAGTCAAACAGACCCTCCGCGCCGCCTCCCTCCCGCGCCGGGCGGGGGAGTCCGGGGTCACCGAGGCCCAGCCCGCCACAAAACGCAGGCGCGGCCCTGCAGATTCTTGTCCCTGCAAAAGGCGAGCTAGTGGCAACCGCCCCCCCGCCAGGAGCACGCATCCTAGGCCTGTGACTGTCCCCAAAGAGTCAGCACCCCGCCTGACAGGGTGTCTCCCCTCCCTCTGCCCAGGGGGAGCCTGCGCCCAGAGTCCCGCAGTCTCACCAACCCCCGCCCGCGGCCTTCTCTGCCGGCTGCCCTCGCGAGAGTTTGTCCGAGATCCTGGGAGGGGGGCACGGGCTGGGCTAGAAGGCCTGTACTCTGGAGTCGAGGGCGCCTCAGCGTTCACACTCAGGGTGTGGTCACACTTGTGCTAGTGCAAGAATCCTGTGCCTCACCAGTCCAGGTGAGGGGCCGAGTACTGAAGTGTATTTACCCACCCACTTCTCACAATCACCCAATGTTTTTATCCCCTCCTTTAATAAAGCCATTGCCTCCCCCACCCCTTCACCTAAGTTCACACTTATCCGCCTCTAACCTCCTCTCCTCCCCGCCCCCCAGGAGCCATCAAAAAAAAAAAAACGTTTGTTGACTTGCAACAATAGCGGTCTGGAACGATATTGGTCCTTCGGTGACCGATGCCTGCCAGTGCCCACTGGGTCCCCGTGTGTTGAGGTGTCTGGCTGGCTCCCTCGTTGTTCTTGAATGGGGTGTAGCCCCATTGGGTCCCGTGGGGTCACGGGTCGATGCTGAGGCCTTCGTGCTTCCAAATTCTCATCTCTGTGTTCTCCATGAGAAGCAGCGGGCACTTCGCTCAGAGAGGGTGCCCTCACTGCAAGGGGCATGGTGGTCCCTGGGGCCATGTCCCCCACCCCCATACCTGGCTCTCTGCCTCTGGGCACTGCAGGTCTGTGGATGGTTTGGCACTGGTGGTGAGCAGCAGTGACGGAGACCTTCGAGAGCCCTCCCTGCCTCCGCTCCAGAAGCTGTGGCTGGCAGAGGGTGGCTAGGCCCTCTGGATGAGGAGACGTGGCCCAGGCCCTTGTGGACCTGTGTGGACGGGCAGGGCTGGGGTGGGGGTGCCTTCCTGACAGGGGCAGGGCCATGGGGAGGAGGAGGAGACAGGTCTGCTTCAGGGCCTGCACCCTGACCCCTGGGCCAGGTCACCAGCAGATGGAAGTGGGCGGCTGAGCGGCAGCAGGGGCAGTTGGAGCTGGACGTTCCCACCAGTCTGAGTGTCCGTGTCAACAGTGCCCCTGAGACCCGGGCTTCCAACACCCCCAGCTGAGGGGGGCAGTATGCCTGGCCTCTGATGGCAGCCAGGCCACAGCTCTTCTCCGCACACCTAGTCTCAGGGCCATCGGGTTCAAGGGCCCAGAACCTAACACCAACCTCTGCCAGCAGGCGCTTCGGAGGGACGTAGTACCCACCTAGTCACCAGCGGGGCTGCCTCTGCTTTTTCTGGAGGGCGGAATCCATGGAAGCCCGGGCTCTGGAAGCTGCCTACAGTCAACTCACTGTCCTGCCCGAGAGCCTGGGGCCCTTCTCAGGCCTCCCTGTGTGTGTCCTGTTACACACACTCACACACACATGCACACTCAATCAGAACCAGTTCAGGAGTCAAATAAAGACACTGTTGGTCTCTGGACTCCATACTCCAAGCCCCAGGATGGCCGGCCTGCTGGTCACCCGCACCCACCGATCCACCTTGGAAAATCAGGGCTCACTGTCCCGGAGGAAGTGGGAAAGAATGTGTTCCAGGTGGACCCCAAAGTGGCGCCCACAGTGTCCTGAGCAACGACTGCAAGCCCCCCTCAAGGAGGGCAGGCGCTCTGTGGGCACCCTGGTATGGGGTCACTTCTGGTCACCCCCATGCCTTCTTCTTGCTGTGCCCTCTACCCAATCTTCAGTGGCCCTGACCCTTGACCGGCCATGGGATAAGGGCCAGCACTTCTTCAGGCAGACCAGACGCTGGAGGTCACCGAGTGCCTGCTCGTTCCGAACCCACACTACCACATCCAGGCATCGATGGACTGATGGACTGAGCACTGCAGGGACAGCTGGACAGCCCCCACCGGTCAAGGGGGAACCCACAGGGCACACCCGGCCCCATCGCCCTTTTCTGAAGCAACGCACTGCAGAGTTTGGAGCACAGAGGTGTTTATTGAGGGCGGCTCGTGTGAAGCAGGAGTGCGGGGCCTTCATCCGATGCTGGGGGAGTCACTGCTGCGGCCCCTTTTCTGCCATTAGCTGGTGGGCCAGACGCCAACCACCACGATAGCCACCAGCAGGAGCAATATCACCAGGATCATCCCTGGAAGACAAGCAGAAACAGCCCTTGAATGATCCGTACTCCAAAGCCCCTTGTCTTTGTGTGTGTGTGTGTGTGTGTGTGTGTGTGTGTGTGAGGAGGGTGGCCTAGCCGTCCCCATGTCCACTCCCTCTGAGGACGGTCTTCGGAGAAGGGGGGCAGGTGGGGGTGCAGGGGCCGGCAGCGGCCTCCTGCCACTGGCCTTGAAGGCTGCTGGTGGAGGAGGGGCTCCAGGAAAGCTGGAACCAGCCCAGCCCCTCCAAAGTTCCAGCACTCTGACAGCAGGACCAGAGGCCAATGGGTGTGGGCAGAATCAAGGACTGCAGCCCGTTACAGGGGCACAAAGCCTCAGCTTCTCCCCGCTGAGCAGCTGCTGGTTCAGAATCGCTGACATCCCGGGGAGCAGCCCACATGCAGCTGCCACGCCACAGGCTCCTCAGGGGCCTGCAGAGTTCACAAAACGTGAATTCTAGAATCCGTCCCCACCCCCATCAGTGTGGCTTCACATTTTCTTCGTGACCCCAAGATCTCTCCTATCTGGACCAACACCCCCTGACCCGGGGCTTCTCTGTCCATACGCCCATCCTGGTTCTCTGGGTCGGTCTCCTCCAGTGTTGGTGCCTGGGGGGCTGCCTGGAAACCACCCAAGGCGCCCATCAGCCCTGCCAGCCGCTGGCACCCTGTGCCCCACACCTCCTGTCGCCGCATTAGAGTCCCCACAGCCACTCACTGGGACAGGCACGGTGGTTGGGTGGGAGAACCAGCTTCCCCTCAATCAGGACATGTGCCCACCTGTGGGGGACTGTGGGCGGCCGTGAGGCTGAGCTCTGCAGTGAACTAGAACGAGGCACCCCGGAAGGGGCCACCCTGCGGTCCGCTCGGGCACAGGCTGGGTGGATGGCCGTTGTCAGTCACAGTGGGGAGGCACGTGGGCACCGGGCGCAGGCATCGGAGCCCGCAGGACAAGCTCCGCCCTTCCGGCAGTCCACCTTCTGGAGGACCCCTGGGGTCCAGGCGGCCCTGGGGGGACATGGGGAGCAAAGTCCTGCTCCTACTCGAGGACCTGAGGAAGTTCTCTCGGGCCGGCCGGCCAGCCCACACGCACAGGGCGGCACCGATCAGCCCCAGGCCACACAGGGGTGGGCAGATTTGGAAGGCCCACGGCTGGAGGATCTTCTTCCCACAGTCCCTCTGGGCAGCAGATGCCAGGCCCCCGGGTCCCCCAGAAGCACTGCCGGAGGGCGGCAGATCCCACCATCTTCTCCTGACCAGGGTGGGGCGGCGCATCTCGTCTTCATCCGCAGGCCGAGAGCGCCCACGTTGGCTGGACCACACCTGCCTCTACAGCACGCGCCCAAGTGCTGGGTGCCGGCGCTTACTGACAGCTCTGCCCCGGACCCACGGCCTGCCTACGGCAGGAAGGTTCCCCGGTGCTCTGGAAGCCCCTCCACACTCGAGCCTCCTTCCGAGGGCCCCTGGCCACCCCCCTGCAGCCTCAGCCAGCGTCGCTTGGCTCAAGACGCCGCTAGCCATCTTGGTCTGAGAGGGCTTGTCCATATTAACACGTTTACGCACTGGGTTCAGAAAACAGAGGATGCAGCACTGTCAGTCACTCAGCCGCATACTGAGCGCCTGCCCCTCGTGCCCATCTCTCCCTCTGCCAGCACAGCCGCTTCCGTCTTTGGCTCCCGGCTTCTCCTGGACTGTACTGGCTCTGTCCACCCGTCCGTGTCAGGTTCAGAGAGACTGATTCCTGCCCCAGATCTAAATCTGAGCCCCTCCTGAAACCCCTCCGATCTCTCTCTCGATCTCACATGCCCTCCGGAGGAGGCCCGTCACTCACATGCCACAATGGCACTGTACTTATTTCTCTCATGAGCTACAGCTGGGCTCAAGGGGGGCGGGGAGGGAATGGCCTCACAAGGTGATTTCATTTTAAACGAATTCAAGTGGAAGCAGACACTCGGTTTCTCTGTGGCAACACCACACTCAACGTGCTCGAGGTCAGCATCGTGGACAGGGCCAGGGCCACCCTCCCCATCGGTGTGGAAGGGTCTGTGACACTGCACTGAGGTGCAGGGGGATTTGGACTCTGACACGGGGCCCGCCTGGCACACCGGGGAGACGCTCTAGCAATTGCCGAGTGCAGGGCCACCCGGGGCCGGCAACTCGCCTGGCATGAGTCGCTCTTAGGAGTTCCAAGTTGCAGACCTCTTGGGCGGGTCTTGCTATGTTCTCTGTGTTCCTAGGACGTGGTCTGTGTCCCCTGGATATTCAAAATCATTGGCATGAAACTGGCCATCATGTTCTCATTTTAAAACGATTCCCTTCTTCTCATCTCCAGTCTGTTACGTGTGCTTTCACGTCTCCCAAACCTTTGCTTTTTCATTTACCCTTTTCCAAAGACCAGTGTCCATGGTGGGGATGATCTGGTTCCCTTTGCCAACTGTGATGATCTGGATTCTGCTGTTAACTGGGATGATCTGGTTCCTGCCTTGCTAACTGCAGCTTCCTGGTCTTTGGATTTCCATTCTCGCCCCTTCACTAGCTTCTGAATGAGGAACTTAGAACACCCTGGTTTTCCATCTTCCCCAGATGTGTTCCTACTGGGCCGGTGAGTTCTCATTGCAGCACCGTCAGTGTTGCTAATTTCTGAACGCTCTTTTAAAATGAGCAACGGCGGTTTCTTCTCTGGCCCCGTGGTTATGTGGATGCCAGTTTTGGAAAACTTTACTTATACTCAAACTTAGTTATCCAGCATGCTTACCTTCTTCTTGAAGCCCGAGGTCCGCTGCACCCTGCTCTACTCTGATGTGGGCACGTCTGCGGTGAGAAAGTCACACAGCGGAACCCAAGTCCGGCGTGTCACCTCCATCGGGAGCGGAAGAAAACGCCGTCCGAAATGAAAAACCCACCAAAGCGCCTGCCGCCACTGAGTTGGGCCCGATGCCCAGCAACGCTCCATCCCAAGTCAAAGCCCTGGAACCGGGTCTGTCCCGACGCAGACTGGCAGGTGGGCAGAGCAGCGCAGCTCCCCGGGGCTCCCGAGGCCGTGGGGCTGGATGGGAACAGAGAGTGTCATCGTTTCCCCAGCAGCAGCTGTCGGGTGCTTTAAACACGGCGCCACCAGGGCCCTTACTCGAGACGGTTATGGAAATAAAAATGCCAGTTCTTTTCCATCCAAGTTCATGGGCTCCCTGGATGCTACCTGTGGGGGCCTCAGCGTCCGAGGAGGTCCGGGCATGACACCGTGAACACAGCACACTCGTGGCTTGGAAAACACTGAAAATCCCATGTTGTTGCTATCCGGGGCGTCGAGCCGGTTTCCGCCCACAGCGACGACCCTGTGTACAGCGGCCCGGGCCTGCACCGCCCCCACAACTGTGTCCATCCATCTCCTCCAGAGCCTGCCTCCCTGGTTCCCTCAAATCCAGGTCACGCCTGGCTCCTCGATGCTGCCCTGCGACTTTGCCAAACTTGATGTCCTTTTCTCCAGGGACTGGACTCTCCTGATGACATGTCCACAGGGCCAAAAAAATACCACGGTGCTTCCAAAAGATTAGGGTTAAAAAACAGAATCAGTGGAAAGATAATGGCGTCAGGCTAGCATTGCCCCAAGGACTTTCTGAAACCTCCTCCGACCTGCCAAGCTCCCTGGGCATCTCCCTTTGAGGGCGGGTCCAGTCTTCTTCATGCACCGAGCTAACCATGGAGAAGCCCCCCTCTCTCTGGCCCCCTCACTAAGGATTTTTCCCCTGGCTTCCTGAGACGAGAAGCCCAAGTCCCTCTATCAGGGGCTGGCAAACTATGGCCCCTGGGCCCGTGGGGCCTGTGCTCTGTGTCCTTACCACCAAGGATGGCTTTGACCATGCCAACGCTCCTGTTCCAACTCACTGCCATCGTGGGACAGCAGTGCTATCGAGGGGACAGGCGGCTCGGAGCCTCGCCTGCGGAGCCCAGTCTCTCCTGGCTGGATCTTCAGGGAACAGACGTGGGGAGCCCAGGGGGGCGGGGAATCCCCTCCTTCCTTGTGACTTCAACTAGGCATTAACCTTGGGGGTGGGGCATGACACATTTTACCCAGTATCAAAGATGCTTGTACTGAGGGATGGAGGCCGCCCTGCTGCCAGAGTGGTTACGTGTTGGGCTGTGATCCACAAGATCAGCAGTTCGAAACCACCAACAGCTCCGAGGGGGAAAAACCTATCTTCCTACTCCCGTAATGACAGTTCAGGAACTCACCGGGGCAGTAGACCCTTCCCAAGAGGGTCGACCCTGAGCCGGCATTGACCCGGTGCTGGTGGTTGGTGCTTTGGGGGAGGGCTCCAGGTGTGTGTGTGTGTGTGTGTGTGTGTGTGTGTGTGTGTGTTACGGATGTCATCTTATTCCACCACTCATGTCTACCTGACCTCTTCAGAGGGGCCCAAAGCTGTACCCGGGCAGGAGTCCCACTGATTCTTGGCCAGGCTGCTGTGTGGGATTTGGCTGACAACGTGTTCCTAGCTGGGGTTGGGAGCCTCATAGGGTCTCAGGAGAAAATAATGGGGCTGAAGAGAGGGGGCGGGGGCGTGGGATAGACAGTCGGGGCTGGATTCTTCACGGCCCTCCAGACCCTGAGCTGATCCCATGGGCAATGAGGAGAAGGTGTCCGTCTGAAAACACGGGGCGCTGGGGAGCAGCGTATTAAGAAGAAGGCCCTGTTCCCGCTGCCCAGCCGATGACTCTGGGGTCAGCACCGGAGGGACTTTCCAGCACGGGCTCCGAGGAGGCCTGATTGGACAGGGTGCTAGAGCCCACGCTGGCTATTTGGAAAGATCCAGAGGGACCCTTAAGACAGATGGGGTGTGCAGGAGACGAGGAAAAGGGGAGATTTAAAGAGTGGTCAAAACCAACTGGCAAAGGGGGCATTTGAGGGTAGAGGGGAGCTCCTGGGTTTGGGGGTTTCGGGTGGGTTCATTTGCACCTTTGTCCATGGATAGAGTCTTTCACAGTTACTGATGTGTCTATTGGAGAGACGGTAAAGGATTTCGAATCTACCATCTAAACTTCTTTTTTTAAGTTGCTGAGTGGCCACCCCCAGCTCACGGTGATCTCATCATGTTTGCGCAGGACGGTGTCCCAGGGAGTGTCCCCTGCCTGTGTTTTTGGAAGCCGATCCCCAGGCCTTTCTTCTGAGGCGCTTCCAGCTAGACTCGAACCCCCAACCTTGCAGGTGGAAGCCGAGCGTGTTACCCAATGGGCACTGCCAGAGCCGCCCAGATAGTGCCACTGGAAAGCAGAAGGCGCGGCTCTCTGAGAAATGAAGACGCGTTCCAGCGGTGGGGGCTGAGATGGTAACGTGATCACGGGTGATCATCGGGGTTCTGGTCCGAAGAGGAAAAGTGGGGCGGTCAGGGCAAACGGGACTTTCAGATTCTGCACTTCTCTCAGGGTTGGCAGGGGCCTCTGGGCAGGAGAATTCCAACAGGTTCCAGTAACGGGGATGGCCCGAGGGTCAAGCGAGAAAGCGCCAGCTCTGCCAAGGTGAGTGTGGAGAGAGGCAGAGACCCAGGGCAGCCCTTGGGCTCGTGCTGGCCACAGAGAAGGTGTCCAGAGACCTTCTTTGGAAGGAGTCTGGCTTTCCTGGAGTGCCAGCCAGCCTGGCCCTTAGCCTGGCAGAGTCGCCATCTTCTGAAGGATGTTTCAGAATGAGGAGCTGGAGACCTTTTACAAACCACGGATGGCGAAGACACGCCGGACACCGAGAGGCCCAGGAACAGGCTGTGCACCACTGCCGTGCAGGGGCACCTTGTTTGTTTCCGTCTCCCCACAAGTCCCTCTCGCCGCCATGGCTGAGGGGAGTGTGTGTGAACCCGCGTGTGTGTGTGCACGCACGCGTGCGCGGTGTGTGTACATGCGCATGTGTGTCTGTGCATGCGCATTCGCGTGAGCTCGCACAAAGAATGGTCTATAATAAAATGTGTGTGCGGTGTTCTGACAAATTATTTTATAATTTTAAAAAGTCCCTATGGTGATTTATAACAAAAAATGTTTCCCGCCAAGTCCAGCTTGAGGCTATCAATAACCCTATCCGGGTAAAATTCGACACTCGTTTTGTTTAATTGCTTCATGGCTTCATCCAATGAGGCCTGGAGGTGGCTTGACACACACACTGCCGACGGCGCTGCTGTTTTCCCGCTGCCGCCGGTGTCTCACTTTTGCTGATTTTGTCACGTTTGCTCTTTGTGAACCGACATCACCTTTGTGAGAATTAATTTGTAATCAAGGGGGACAACAAGAAGATGCCACTGCCTTCACACTGGCGTCAACAGTGACTCTGCAGGGTAGAGAGGACCCGCCCCATTGGTTTCCAGAGGCAGACCTCGACGGGAGCAGAGGGCCTGAGCTGTTTCCTGCCGAGTGGCTAGTGGATTAGAACTTCCAGCCTCTCCATTGGCCGCCAAAAGCTTAACCCAGTGTGCCACCAAGGGTCCTTAAGGAAGGGGAAATTGTTTTACGGTCCACTCGACTACTGAAAATGCTGCCATTCTATGTTGGCAAGAGTTTACAGTATTTAACAACAATTTTGTTGTTAGTATTCCTATTACCCCCAGGTTTCCAAACTTACTGGGCTTTACCACCGTCTTTTCAGGGGAGAAAAAAAAAAGTTACTCAGCACCCCACCCTGGCAATCAAAAAAGTATTGTCATCCCATAATTCAGGATGAAGTACAGGTATCTGTTTTTACAGCCCCCTGGATCTTTCCGGCGCAGCAGAATAGCTCACTTTGGGAAATACCGATCCCCTAAGCTAGCGATTCTCAACCTTCCTAATGTCTCGACCCTTGAAAACACTTCCTCGTGTTGGGGAAACCCCCAACCATAACATCACGCGTGCTGCTACTTCACCACGGTCATTTTGCCACTGCTATGAACTGGTCGGCCCCGAGGAAGGGTCGCTCGACCCACAGGTTGAGAACCGCTGAGCTAAGCAATGGACAACCATCCTTACACCTCTTCATCGGTTGTACCACGGTGACAGCGGATGAGAAGCACCCCCCAAGGATTCCGGCTGGTCTGGCTCGGAGGGTGGTCAGTGGGGAGGGAGCGGGAGGGACGCCAGCACGCCAGTGACACCTTGGGGCCCAAGTCCACTAGAGCCAGACTGCTAAGCTCCCAGCTAGACTCAGATGGAACCTACTGGGCCGGCCCCAGGCCCACCTTTAATCCTTTAACCTGCTCTCATGAGGTGCCCGTGAGCGAAGGGGACCCACAAGGACTCCCACGAACCGTACTGGGGAGGGGTGGGGCGGGCGCACACAGTGCGAGACTTGCTTCTGCTTTTAAGAGTCAGGCAGGAGCCTCAGGCTCAGACGTGGGCAGGTGGCGCCAGCTGGGTGGCCGCAGGACACATGCCTGCTCAGAGCGACGCAGGGAGAACCTGGAGAGGCCAGGGGGCTTCCTCCGGAGGAATCGTGCACCGGCCCCAGAGAAGGAGATGTCTGACATTTCGAGACGAGGAAAGACAGTCGAGCTCCTGGAAACCTGCCAAGTCTGTAGACAATGGCTGCTCTCTGCCCTCGGCCGAGCACAAAAACACCTGGCTGGGCTGCGCTCTGTCCCGGCCTGGCGGGCACCTGGGGGGCGGCGGGGAAGGGGGGCGCGGGTCTCCTCTCTG
>PVJH01036084.1:0-19089 GCA_004026705.1 Nesogale talazaci | reverse complement strand
CTCTCTCTCTCTCTCTCTCTCTCTCTCTCTCTCTTAAATAATCTCTTTTTAAATAGTCTTATTGACTATATATCACATATCACACAATTCAACCACTTAAAATGTGTGACTCCAGAAGTTAGGGGTGCTACATTAAAGTGTGGGGAAGAAATTAGATCATGCCCAACTATCAGATAAAATTGTCTGGGGTCTTACAGGCTTATTTCCAAACAAGCAGTCATATAAGTGAGATGTCAACCAAGTCCGCAGGGGAGAATACCACCAATATTAGTAACCAAGGGTTAGAAACCATAATCACAAAGCCAAAGGAGGGAATAGCGTCAGAGTCTACACTGTGAGATTCTAGTTTGCGGAAGACTACGATGACAGTGGGAGCCCAGGATACATTTGTGGGATCGACACAGGAAATAAGTGTCTGGTGATTTCCCTCTAGCCATCATAGAGGGAGGGGAAGAAACCGGTTACCAAACAGGGTGCAGTTGAGAGACAACTGTGGGAGACCAAAATAATGCACTGGACTTGAACGGTGACAACCTTGTCAGTGGATCTCCCCTCTGAGGCCTGATCTGGTTTTCAATATTTTCTGTGCATTTTCTCGTTCCTATTGGGGTTTATCTCAGATGTATTTTGCCCTTCGGGGTAACCAACTTGAAATTTGTTTTGTTTTTCTGGGTTTTCAGTATATGAAACACAGGATTGAAGACCCTATAGAGGCAGAAAGTAGAATAAGGCTCATTGGAGGGGAGAGTGGGGGTGGGGTGGGTGCAGGGATAAGATGCCAGGAGTTTAAGAAGGAAAATAATGTTCTGAAATGGATTGTGGTAGCAATTGTACAATACTGCTTGATGTGATGGAACTATGTGATGTCTGCATTATCTCCCAATAAAATGGTTTGGGGGAAAAAATTTGTGTGAATCAATGGCTTTTAGTACATTCACGATATGAGACCATCTTTGATAGCTCAAAAGAAACTCTACACCTTTTCCCCCAATCCGTACTTGCCCACTCGTTTCCCTCCAGCCCTAGCAAATGCTGACCCACTGTCTACCCTGTCCATCTTCCTGCTCTGGACATCTGTGTGCATGGAGGCATGTCCTTCGTGGTCTCCTGTGACTGGCGTCCTGCACCCAGAGTGATGGTTACAAGGATTGGCTATGCTGTAGCCTGGAGCAGCACTTTCTTCCTTTTCCGGACTGACTTCTACTCATTCATTTGGACAGAGCATTATTAAGGGATAAAACTGGCAAAGAACAGAAGAGCGGGATCCTATCATAACACACTTAGGCATTGGACCTGTCATAGTTCGCGTGTTCGCCTGTCATAGTTGGGGTGTGTGTGGTGACTGGGGGAGGACCCCTAGATCTCCCTGTAAGTATCAGTGCCTTGGGGGATGGCAAAGCTGAAGGCTGTACTCAGCAAAGAGCCAGAAGGTAAACTGGGGGCATGTGAATGAAGCAGAGGAGGCAGTGTCGCCCGGATGTGAACAAGGAGTCCAGGCATGGGCAATGTCTCCAGGGGGCCCGTCTGAAGCACCAGTCAAAGGCCTGACCGATGGGTAAGCGGCTGACCTGGGAATTTGGTCTCAGAGGGATTCTCTTCTCCAGACCTCTGCAGATAGAGCGTCAGGTCCCGAAAAAGGCCCTCGGCGTGGGCTTGTGGGAGCTTGTGCCTCCGAGGACAGCCAGATTGTCACACACACCACGTGTGCTCCCGGTGCTGAAATGAACCACCACAGCAGCGAACACGGGCATGTTGTCTGGTGTGCCCTACCGAACACGTGCGTGTGCTTAAGAGTTTGCCGACGAGCTTTTTGCCGTGCCCCTGCAGATACAGCCAACCCAGAGGCCATAAAAGAGAAGCTGAATACAGCTGATGAGATTAAAAAATAAAACCTCTGCAAGATTTTTTTAAAGCCATCCATGATTGTAGGCAAAGTCCCAAGATAAATGACAATCTGGGAAAAATATATTTGAAACCTACAGCACCAAGGGCTAGCCTTGCCAAGGTCAACCAAGAGCCGTTCCTGTCGAGTCGATCGCAACTCGTGGCTGCCGGGCAGACGGAGGGGAGCCGCTGCCTGGGGGCCCAGGAAGTGCGTCCACACAGCAGCTGCTCGGTCCCCCGCCTGCACAGCTCCCAGCTGGTGGATTCAAACCTCACCGACTTGCCAATTATCAGCCGAAGGCGGAACCACTGTGCCACCAAGATTCCTAATACAACTTCTAGAAATTAGAGAGAAGGTAAAGAAGCCCAAATAATAAGGGGTAAAAAGTTTGACCAGGCACTTATTAGAAAAGAAACACAAAAGACTTTCAACTCTCGGTTTGAAAAGATGCCCAGCTTCATTCAATCAGGAGAAAGGGAAAGTTCAAAGTATCATTTTTCACTTCTCGGAATGTTAACCAGTCAAAAGTCTAACAACGGGTTCTGCTGGAAGCTTGTATGGAAATTTTACCTAGGGGAAGACCCTTTTACAAAGATGGGGGCCGGAGCCAAAGAAGGAAGCCCCTGCCTCTCCCCATATGGAAGCCAGAACAAAGGCATCGAAGGCTAAGACGGCTGTGCTGAAAGGGCAGGCCACACAAATCAAGAAGATCCATGGGTCACCCACCGTCCGGGGCCCAAGAGGCTAAGAAGGCAGCCCACATACCCTCGGAAGAGTGCCCCCAAGAAGCACGCTGAAACCCTGCGCTGTCATCAAGCTCCTCGGGATCATGGAGTCAGTGTAGTGCGCCTTGAAGCAGTTCTGAGACAGCAGACACTTGTGTCCCAACACCAGATCCAGCGGGCTGTTGAACAGCTCTAAGACATGCCAGTGGCCAAGGTCAACACCTCGATCAGGCCTGATGGCGAAAAGAAGGTACACGCTGGACTTGCTTCTCACTGTGATGTTTTAGATGTTGCCAGCAAAATCAGCATCATGTAAACTGAGTCTACCTGGCTAATAATACTAAATATAAGCTTTTTCAAAACATAAAAAGAGAAGGCCTAATGGGATACAAAATGGTAAAAACCCCACGGAGGGTGACCAGGGAAACATGGATTCCGATGGCAAATCCTTTGACCCAACAATCCTACTTTCCCATTTTGGAGAATCTGTCCTAAAAAGTCACCATTGGCTATGATGTGTGAAGACCAGTCTTTAACATCTGGTTGTTTTTGGTTTGCTATTTGAGTTTTCTTGGACCATGTGTGATCAGTCTACTCTAATAAAATAAATCATTCGGGGCTGAGCCCCAGTAGCATAGTGGTTGTGCGCGGGATTGCGGCCCACTGGGATGGAGGTTCAATTCCAGCAGTGGCTCCACAGGAGCAAAGGCTGGACCTCCTACCCCCACCACCAGAAGGCAGTGATGCCTAAAATAAAAAAATAAATTAAATACATCATTCTAAAATTTTAAAAAAGTTATCTGTTCTATTTTCTTTTTTTTAATCTGTCCTATATTCTAAGAGGCATAAGAACAAATTATTCACTCACTATTGCTTTTGCTTTAAATTCTTGGAAGACAGCTTCTTTGCTACCAAGGCATTGCCGTCTTGTAGCCCAGCGTAGCATGAAGGACTTCATTTTGTTTGAAACCCTAGCAGCTAGCTGCCCTACCACTGCCTCCTCGATATCCTGCCAGACCCGGACTCTCTGGAGATGTCTCTGCACCTCTCACCATGTCCTGTTAGCTCGATAAGCAAGAAATGCCATCCGTCCTGCCAGACCCTGCTTTATGCACATGTTCCCCTTGGTCCCTCCCAGGGTCTGGCTGGTCCAAAAAGTGAAGAATGGGCCCCTTAATCTAGCCCTGCCTGACTGTTCCCCTTAATCTAGCCCTCTGTCTTATTTGTTGCATATAAATCCTTTGTTTGGGGTGGAGAGTGAATTAGACACTAGTCGTCACTTGTCCCAACTATAATAAAGAAGAATTTTTAACTTTATTACATGTGGTGTGATTTGAATCTCACCTGTCACAAGAATCAGATGAATAATAGTTTAATGGAAGGATAGATTTTCATTTTCAAAACCTACTTGGTTATATTTAAAAACAAATTAATTCCATTTTTGTTGGTAGCATTCAGCAGGACACTCTTTTAACAGTCTTTAGCTGTCCAATCAGTGGGCCTTAGGATATGCTTCAAGTTGAGGAAACTTTTTCACTTCTTTTTTTCCTCCTCATGTGAATTTATAAACTCACTGGCCCAAAGAGGCCAACTAAGCTTCCCTGCAGGTGCAGGCGGTTCTGCTTCAGGCCTAGGGGACAGCCAGCTTGGAGGGGAATGGCAGTCTCATGGCAGTTCTACATTTGGCTTTTTAAGGAACTGCCAGACCCTGTTCCACAATGGCTATGCTATTTTGCATGCCTACCAGCATGTACATGGGGATTTCAAAAAGTCTGTGGACAAATTGTATAAAAAAATAGTGTCATTGTCCCAGAAACTTTTGGAAGTCCCCTGTAAGGGTTCCAATTTCCTCCCATCTTTCACATTTGTTATCTTTTGTTCTTTTCATATTAGCCATTTTCGTGGGAGTAAAACAGTATCTCATTGTGGTTTTGATTTATAACTCTCTGATGACTAATTACATCTTTCCATGTGACCAGTGTGGAATGCAATTGTCTTCTTTGGTGAAATGACTATTCAAATCCTTTGTTCATTTTACAACTCAGTTATTTGTCTTTTTCTTGTTAAGTGGATGAAGTGTTGTAGATATCTTGGTTATTAGATTCTCATTGGATATATAGTTTCCAAATATATTCTCCCTGTCAGTAACTTATAATTTGTTTTTTTTTTTTTTGGTATAGTCTTGTTTTGTTTTGTTTTGTTTTTTGGGCATCACTGCCCTCTGGTGGCGGGAGTAGGAGGCCCAGCCTTTGCTCCTGTGGAGCCACTGCTGAACCTCCATCCTAGTGGGCCGCAGTCTCGCACACAACCACTATGCCACCGGGGCTCAGCCTTGGAATAGTCATTTGACATGTATAACTTTTTAATATTTATGAGGTGTCACTTATTTATTAGATTTTTGCTGTTTGTGCTTTTGTTTTTTTGTTTTGTGTGTGTGTGTATGTGTGTGTGTGTGTGTGTGTGTGTTTTGGGGGGCATCACTGCCCTCTGGTGGGAGTGGGAGGCCTAGTCTTGCTTCTGGAGAGCTGCTGCTGGATTTGAACCTCCAAGCCAGTGGGCCACAGTCCCGCACACCACCACTGACTGCACCACCTTGTGAAAAGTTTGGCCTGACACCAAAATGCCCCTGCATTTTCTTCTTTGATTTCATGGTTTTAGTTTACATATTTAGGTCCTTAATTGAGAGTGAAGTGTTTTGTTTTATTTGGGGGGGGGCATCACTGCTCTCCGGTGGTGGGAGTAGGAGGCCCAGGCCCACTGCTAGAATCGAACCTCCGTCCCAGTGGGCCGCAGTCCCGCGCACAACCACGACGCCCCCGGGGCTCAGCCCGGTTTTTTGTTTTTTTTATAGATAGTCTGAATCCTGGACTCTGTGTGTTTTCTCCACGTGGAAACTTCCCAAACACTGTGGAAGAGCATCTGCTTTGCTCACTGAGTGGACTTGGCACCCTTGCCAAGCCATGAGTGCATTTCGGGACTCTCAAGTTGATCCCACTGCCCCATGTGTCTATGGTCATACCAGTGCCAGGCTGTTTGATTACCGTCGCTGTACAATATGTTTCAAATCAAGAAAGCGCGTGTCCTACTTTGTTATTCTCTTTCAACGCTGCTTTCGCTACTCAGGGCCTCTTGCCATTTCATTTAAAGTTGAAGACTGGCCTTTCCATGTCTATATAGAAAACTGTTGGAATTTTGATAGGGATTGCAGTGAATCTAAAGATCACTTTGGGTAGAAAACATGGACCGTTTTCCCACTTAGCTAAGTCTTCTTTAATCTCTTTCTGCTGTGTTTTATCATTTCTGTTGTGTAAGTCCTTGGGTCAAAGTTACCCCTGCTTTACTCCACTAGGTACTGTTGTAAATAAAGTCATTTCCCTAATGTCCCCTTCAGGTTTCGCATTACTGGTTGTGGTAGTGACGCAATCTGGTGTCAACTTGAGAGTATTAAGGAGTGGAGGGATGGGGTTTAGCCTGTCCATCTGCTGCAGCTTGATGGCCTCATGTAGAGGCACTGAGATAGATGGCTCACTCGAGGCCAGGTCTACTCTCTCTGCTCCCTTTTCCTAATGATAAGCCCTGTGGAGCTATGCTGATGGTGCCACGCTCTGAAGCTGGAGAAGCCACGTGCAGACCCTGCCAGCACGGAGATGTTTCCACCATCACCGGAGCCACAACAATTTCCACCCTCTGAGATCTTCCTGCATTCGGCATCCTTGCACAGCGGCGTAAGTCTAAAGAGGAATTTATGGGCAAGTATCCACATATGGGGTAACAGCGGACTTAGGGTCTTGATCTGGCCTGGGCTGGGATGTTTTCTTAATGTGCAATTGCTCTTTGATATAAAGTTCTCTCTTTTTTTTTGGGGGGGGGGGCATCACTGCTCTCCGGTGGTGGGAGTAGGAGGCCCAGTCCCACTGCTGGAATTGAACCTCTGTCCCAGTGGGCCGCAGTCCCACGCACAACCACTACGCCAATGGAGCTCAGCCCTTAAAGTTCTCTCTTACACACATGAGTGCCTATCAATTTGTTTTCTCTAGTCAACCCAGACTAAAACACTGTTGTTTAGAAACTAATTCAGCATTGCTTTTAATAGCAAAGATTAGAGATGCGTGAAGCACACACCTGTTGTGAATTAAACTATTTTATTACCAATTTAATGGGTTACATGCTAACCAGGCCAATACTTCAAAACCACCAGTGCTACCTGCCCTATTTGGGTCCCTTGGCACCAGAATTAACTCAATGACAGTGAATTTGTTTTTATAGAAGACAGACATGCAACCAGTAAAATCTAGGCTATAGGAAACTCCTGAAGACAAATGACTCAGTTTCTTCAATCAATAAACTACACGGATGGTTTTTGTTTCTTTTAGACCATGAGTCTTTATTACTTGCTAAATATTTTTCATTTACAAAAAGATACTTGCATGCAACTAGACTGCCTAGGTCTGTCCATCTCTGTAGCTCAGCGAGTGCCCAGTTCACTCACCAGCAAACAACGAGGGAGTAACTGCCACGGGAATAAATGGATAAATGAACTAATGAGATGATCTACATAGTACTGACTTAGTGACATGAAAAGCAGGACATACTAGGAGTACCTAGACTAGAAAAAAAAGTGATGACTGGTAAACATTTGTCTTGCAAGTTGTGTGGGCCCCACAAAAGTAGACAGGAATGGCCACTGATTATACCAAGGCTTTGACTTTGAAAATTCTGACCTGATGCAGTCCTGGGCTTATTGGGACTTAGAGAAACATTTCCCCTTTTATTAACGTAGCTTAAATTTCTAAATGCCCTAATGATAAGCTTATGAAGAGAAATGCCAAATAGTAACAAATAGCTACCCCTCCCTCCTTTTTAGTTTTTCTTTTTTTTAGGCATCACTGTCCTCTGGTGGTGGGAGTAGGAGGCCCAGCCTCTGCTCCTGTGGAGCTGGAATTGAACCTCCGTCCCAGTGGGCTGCAGTTCCGCGCACAACCACTACGCCACTGGGGCTCAGCCTCCTCCTTTTTAATCCATAGACTATAAACCTCAATTCAAGCGCAATAAAACCTGGCCTTCAGATATTTTACATACAAAACAATGGTTTAAATCAATCTCTCATTTATGCAGGGCACATCAGAATCGCACCTGAGTTACATTCCCTTTCCTATTTAAAGCCCCTCGGAGAGGTCTGGATAGTTCTAGGAACCAAATGAACAGCTGTCCAAAGAAACCTGTCATGTGGCCCCCTCGTTAACTTACCGAGCACAACTCTAAAGTCCTCCCCATCCAAGTGCAGTGCCCAGGTGTTGGTGGTCTTGGATCTGTTTTCCATGTACTTCTTGAGGCTTTTCCCGTTGATCTCCAGGGTGTACTCGTAGGCGAAACCACTGACAGCGTCAATGTTGATGGTTGCTTTTGTCTTGGCAGCTCCAACACTGAAGGTTTCTTTGCCCACTAATTTGAACATCCATTCCTTTCTTACCTCTTCCTAAGTAATAAAACATAAACGTTGGAAACAAATAAATGGAAGGTAACTTACAGTTTGATTTCAGAAATATAACCAAAGTGACCGATAACAGCACTGCTCTTATTTTTTTTTTTGAGGGGGGGGGCATCACTGCTCTCCAGTGGTGGGAGTAGGAGACCCAGCCCCACTGCTGGAATTGAACCTCCGTCCCAGTGGGCCGCAGTCCCGCGCACAACCACTACGCCACCGGGGCTCAGCCCTCCTGCTCTTTCTATGTAATTTGATTAACCCCTAATGTCAGGACTTTAGAAAATAAAGGCTGGTAAATAATGATATATACTAGCGGCTATTGAGTTCTTTGACTTGGTAGTTTGCGCTCTTCTGCAGAATGGCACAGGCCAAAAGCAGGGTTGGATCATAGGAGAAAAGCCCAAATTCATCTGAGACGCTCCGTGGACAAACGCGGCTTCTCTCCATACCGTGTTGTACAGAGTAACATTTTCTCCTACCTTCCCGTCCACGTAAACCACACGTTTGCCTGATGTGGTCCCATGTTCAAATTCAATCTTGTGGACTCCGTCACTCAGAGCAACGTCCCACACCGCTACGAGATCCGTCATTTTTTCTAGACTATAGGGAGGGCTAGGGGAATAAAACAAAGTTAATTATAATGTGCCAAAGCGGGAAGATAAGACTAAGCAATCCTTCTAAAGTGACAATGACAAAACTTCAGACCCTCTAAAAGGATCGAGTACGAGCATGATACCCCAGAAATGAGCCACAATACCTGAACAGAGAATTGCTTTTCCCTCCTGCTCACTCTGCCTTTAAGACACAAACTACGATCCCTGGGTATATAATCCGATAATTCCAAACAAAGTCCCCTTTCTCTTAATAGGATTAAAGATGTATCAGTTTAGCCTCAACGGTATTCTTCCAGGTCAGGCTGCAGGGTTATACCTGGGAAGGTCCTTAACAGTCTTTACACTCTACCCCTCCCACTTCATGTAAAAAGCCTAATAATTGCTCTTCGCCTCTTCTTCCCACATCTAGTCTCTCCAAAACACAAACTCTTCAAACTTCCCCTGCTGAGTATGATGACTTGGGATTTGCTTGAATAAAAGCGGATTGAGTAAAAGAGCAGTCATGGGAGGAGATGTTCTTCTGTAATCGAGATGAAAATGATACAAAGAGGGGCTCAGCCCTGGTGGAGTAGTGGTTGTGCGAGGGACTGTGGCCCACTGGGTTGGAGGTTCAAATCCACCAGCAAGGCTGGGCCTCCTACTTCCACCATCAGAGGGCAGTGATGCCCCCCCCCCAAAAAAAATAAATAAAAAAGAAAACGATACAAAGAAATGTTATGGAAAATAGTAATTCTTGGCACCATCAGAGAATAGCTTGTTTTGTTTTTGTTTTAAAATGGCACGATTTAAACAAATATTTTTGCATTACTGTAAAGCTTGGGTTTTGAGTTTTCAGAGACCTAACATTGATTACTGTTGTAATTAGCAGATCTAATAGTCCACTAAGTTCCTGGGTGCCAGCCACTTCTCTGAGAGGTCCACATGTATTAACTCATGGGATCCTCACCAGGAGATGGGTGCTGTTATCCCTGCTTTTCAGATGAGGAAATGGGGGGCTCAGAGAGGCTACAGGCATGTGATGTGGCAGAGACAGGGTCTAAGCCTATGACTCTGGTCTCCAGAGCCTGTTCTCATTACCACACTGCCCCCTCACCCCCACCCCTACCGCCATGCAGCCTCTCTGATGTCGGAAATGGTTTAGATCATTTTGAAGAAGGTTCTGGGAACCCTGTGCAGAGAAGGGTCTGGAGCCCTGAGGGAAGACTGTCGTGTTGGAAGGGTGACCCCCTCCATGTCAAGTCCTAGCACTCCCAGCCTCAACTCCTAGGGTATCCAGAGCGATGCAGTTTGCAAGGTATGCCAGCCTGGAGAAACCATTCTTCTCAACGATGACCACACACTCTCGAACGTTTCCAAAGCTAAAGAGTTGGCAGGCAAGACATTTACCTTTCGTCATCTTCAAAGATAGGACTGTCATCTCCAGATGCCATGGCTGGCAAGGCAGCTTTCATCCAATTAGCAGGCAGGAAAGAGAAGAGCAGAATTGCAGCAAAGAAAGATTGAGCGCAGCAAAGAAGACAGCGACAAAAACGTCCCTAACTTTGCAAATCAGCTCTGCACTTGCATGCAGTTTCAGATGAAACACATCTCACAGACAAGAGAAGGGCCATCTCAGGTTTCCAGGGGAGGAAAAGTCAAAAGTGTTTTCTTCTGATATGAACCTAAGGGTTGTTTTGTTTTGTTTTGTTTTTTTGAAAGCGTCCAGTGTGTATTTCAAATAGGATGGCACAAAGAAACTGGAATTAACTGGCAAGCTCCTCTGGGTCTCATGCTTCTTATATTGAGCCCCAGCAGTCCCCAAGGAATATCGGAAACTCCGAGGTAAACAGGAGGCCATCTTCTAGAAGCACCATGGCGGTAAGGAGTTTAAAGTGCAATTCTTGTACTACATTTCAGGAGGCTACCTGATGGGAGAAGATCATTTTTTTTATGTGTGTGGGGAGGGGATGGATAATTTCAAAGCTGATTTGCTTTTGCGTTCAGTACGCATGGCTCTGCTCAAGTCACAGTTCATTTACCGTGCCAATAAGGAGTCCACAAAGGCCCGGGCTTGCTCAGGCCAAAACCGGAGCCTGGCACTGATGTCCAATAAACTCATCAGGAACCGGGCTCATGAAAGCCAACTAAAATCAGATGTGTACACACACGCCCTGCTGAGGAAACCCTCCACGCGTGGAGATCTGAGGTTAGTAGTTTGCAACCTTGATAAATTTTAAGAGGCTCAAATACTTTCTGCTCCTCGGTTCTGTGCCAGCCCAGCCCTCTCCTTAGGTAGGTGGTGTCTCACAGATACTCAAGGGGGCTCCCACCGCTTTAAAATGAGGCAATGGGGGCTGAGCCCCGGTGGCGTAGTGGTTGTGCGCGGGACTGCGGCCCACTGGGACGGAGGTTCAATTCCAGCAGTGGGGCTGGGCCTCCTACTCCCACCACCGGAGAGCAGTGATGCCCCCCCCCCAAAAAATTTAAAAAAAATAAAATTAAATGAGGCGATGGCCCTGCCTCACGCTGCAAACAGCTTGTGGCCACACGTTGTTAAAAAAGATATTCGTGGGTATGAGAAGTCACCCAACATGGAAAACTAACAGTTTAAAAAATAAAATGTGATGAAGATTTTCGACCACATGCATTAAAAATCAATCCCTCTTTGCCACATGTTTACGGTGTTATCAACACGTGGATTTTTCTAGTCTCGAGGCGGCCTCTGGGATCTTAGCGCGGTGGAGGGCATCCTGGAACCAACCGCGGAGAGAGGACAGAGCAGCAGAGTAAAGCAAGACAGCACAGTACACTTCGGCAAGCCATCCTTTCTAAAGCAAAAGGGGCTGAGGGACGTCCTTCAAATTTTGCTCAACAACTAGAAGGTTTAGTAAAGCAGCATTCGCACGTAAAACAACTGTCCCATCCGCTTCAGATGCTACTAAGTCACATGAAGATAAGCCACGGTATCACCTTAATGATCAGTCTCCTACCTCTCGGCATTAAGAAGGCTGAGATCCAGGGCTCTAACTGGTCAACACCCACTTAGACGTTCAGTAACTGTTCAGGGGGTATCTAGAATAATCGTAATTTTTCCTTCTCAAATACTTGGCAGTCTATGTGACTGTTTGGAAAGCACTGTATAGACAGTTTGATCGGAGTCAAGGCTGAAGCAATCAGCTGGCAAATATGATGCAATCTGCTGGCAGTGAACCCAATTTCTCTAATTTCCGCGAGTGGGGAAGATGACACCAGAACCTTTTACAAGTGTTCCAAGAAAGCTGTTTGAGTAGCTAATGGTTTACCATCAGCATAAGCTCTTAAAATCCTTTCCCTAGCAACCTAACACCCATGGCAACCTAACACCCATCAGACAACTACAACCAAGTTGTTTAAGAGCATCTGAAAGCATTTCTAGCGAGTTTATTCCAGCGCTGAACTCTGATTCTGGGTTAACTGCATTAGGGACCGCCACTATTTGCTCAGGCTAAACTGGAATCGGCTTTCTTTGGATTTTACGGAGGAGTAAGGAATTACTCAGATGCTCAGAGTTTCTTTGTCAACAAAAGCTGCAGGTAAGGGCTTCCTTAAAGCAAGCCACTGATTCCACGGATTGGATGTAAGCACAGGTGCTGCCACACCGTGTGCCCAGCCCAGCACAGCCCTGGAAACCTCTAAGCAAAGCCATTCAACGCTCTCCTCGGGACACAGCCTACTGGAGGAACAGAATCCAAGAACACCTTCTCTGAGGACTATTTGGCAAGACTGGTGGATTGGTGCACGCAAATAACAAAGTCCCAAAACGCAGAACGAAACGAGACGCCACTCACGGTTCTTTTTGGGTGCTAAAAAATGAAAAATAGCCGTGTGTTCCCATTAGGTAATCTCTGAAGTAAATTACAGCCCGGTCACTCAATAAACCGAACGTCCAGCCCCTGCCAGGCCCTGAGGGCTGATGTGACTATCAACTCGGCACATCGGATCTCACAGCCAATAAGAAGGACGCTGAGAAAGTAAACGCAAACAAAACCCCAGACGTTTTAAAGCTGTGGCTAAGCCCGCGTGAAGCATTGCCGGTGAACGAAACCGAGTCACAAAACTTCATGTTCCAGGTTCTGCAGAACCAAACCACCGGCGGATGCTTACGGAGGGGGGGAGGGGGGGCGGAGGGGGGGGAGTTGACCCGAAGGAAAGGTATCTAAACGTTCACGGGGGGTCTCCCGGGCGTCCCCCTCCCTCCTGGATCAGTAGGACTTGGACGATCGCAGTCAAAGCCGGGGAGCGGGCGGAGCGGGCGCGGGGCCTGGCCGGCCTGGGACGCCCGCGCGCCCCCCCGCAGCCGGCTCCGGGCCCCGCCGCGCCCCCGCCTCTGCCCGCGGAAGCCGGAACCTCGGGCCCGGGCCCGGCCGACGGGCAACGTGCGCCCACAGCCCGCCCCGCGCGGGCCGGCGCCTCACCCCGCGCTCGGGTCCGCGCAGACACCGCCCCGCTCGGCGCCGCTCCCAGCCGCCGCCGTCCGCGCCGCCGCGGGGGCGCGCGGGGCCTTCCGGGGTCTCGCGCGCCCGCGCCCGCGCGCCCGCCCTCCCGCCGCGCGCTCCGGAACCCCGGCCGCGGCTCACCTGGGCGCGGGCCTTCCGACTCGGCGCCTCAGGCCGCGCTGCCCGCGCCGGGCGGCCGCTGCGAGTCCCCAACGCGCGGCTGTGTGCCGCGCGGCAGGTCCCCGGGGGCGCCCGGCGCGGGTGGCACCGGCCTTCCCCGGCAACCTCCCCACCCCCACCCGCCGGCTCCCCCGCGGCCGCGCCGCCCGCCAGCATCGCCCCGCGCCGGGCCGCGCCCCGCCGGTGGGTGCCCACGGCCCCGGGCGGGCCGACCTGAGCAGGACGCTGCGCCAGGGCACCGATGGCGTCTCTGAAAACCAGACTCATAGTCGTGTGGCCGTGGGGTTGATTCCAGCTCCTCGTGGTGACCCAGTCTGGGGCTTCTGGGCTGTATCTTTTTTTAACTTTTTTTTTTGGGGGGGGGGGGGGGCGCATCACTGCCTCTGGTGGTCGTGGGAGCCACCCAGCCTTGCTGCTGCTGGGTTTGAACCTAAGTTACTTCTTTGGAACGACAATTCCCCAAAGAAGCAGAAACAGTTGCCATGACCTTGGGAGCTGACCTCTCCGCCTGGGATTCAGTGACCCATCCGTTGGCTTGGAAGCCGCTGTTTGACTGGACTTTTTGGGAAGGCGCCCCCAGACCAAGGCGCGTTCCAGGGAGCCCTGGGCGGCAGCCATGTGCTAGTCGCAGAGACGAGCTTAAACACACTGGAGGGAGGGAAGCCGTGGGGCCTTCGCAGCAAGGCTTGCTGACTTTCCTCGTGTGTGCCCTCGTTTTTGTAGACCCACGCGCCCGGCTCCCTGAAGACTCAGCAGTGTGGGACCGCCAGCCGTTGGGTTATGAGAATGGTCCCCCCTCAGAACCCCGCAGGGACGCTTCTTCCCGGTCCTCCAGGCTCGCTCCAGTCCGCCTGGCCTCCATGGCAGAGCGGGGGTGAGGGACAAGTCTGCCACGTGCTCATGTAAGCCGCCCCTGCGCTAACTTCCTCCTCGAGCCGGGAAGGACCGCGATGGGACTCTAGCCTCAGACATTGAATCTTGTTGGAAGAAAACGGGCGACACTGTACTCACCAGAGACTCCATGGTCACTCCATGCAGGCAGCTCTTCCTGGGCACCAGGGACCAGGGCAGTTAGGTTGGTCAGGAAAAATCTCATTGATTTCAGAGAAAGATAGATTTTTGGTTTGAGTTTCCTGGAGAGGGAGGTTGGGAGCGGGCACTCCAGTTGAAGCAAGACCTTTTTTTCTTTTTCCAATTTTGCCTTATTTTGAGAAAAATTTAAAATATAAAAAAGTTCTGAAAATAATATCCTTTTAGTTGCCACCCAGAATTGACCATAACTAAATACTGGTTGACCAGCATTTTAATGGAAGAAACATTAAAAGAAAGGATAATTCTGCAAATAAAGCCCTATTGGGCTGTCATGTCCAGTCTCCTAACTCTTCATCGAAAGGGTTCCCCCCACTCCCATGGATTTGACGTGCTTCCTTCTGAGCCCCTGTGTTGGACAGGGTTCTCTAGAGAAACAAAACCAGGACACTGCTGAGCCCTGGTGGCGCAGTGGTTGTATGCGTGACTGCAGCCCACAGGGTTGGCGGTTCAAATCCAGCAGCAGCTCTCTAGTAGCAAGGCTGGGTTCCTATTCCCCCGCCAGGGCAGTGATGTGAAGGAGGAAAAAATATCACAAAACCAGGACACTAATAATTCTCTCTATATTTATATAGATAGATATCTAACAAAAAATAAACAGTTAACGAATCAGTAATGCAGTACAAATGGCTCGGTGCAATTCACTTGCATGAGACAGCTAGTACACTGATAGTCCTTCAAGGCTTGAGGACTGCCGAGTAGTCCTCCGTAGAGCAATTCAGGATATCGGACTACAAACAGCTAAGCAGGTCACCAACTGTCAGCCAGATGACAGAATCCAACAGTCCCCAGCTCAAGAGATGTATATTCCGGGAACGTGGTGAAGCAGGGCTTGAAGGAACCTCAACTCACAGCAACACAGTCCACGTATGAGGTATCCCATGGGCAGTGTCGCTTGGAGATCAAGACACAGGACGAACAAGACAGCTGGCTGGTCTGAAGATCCAAGACCAAGAGAGCAAGGGCAGAGATTGCCTAGCCATTTCTATCTCCACCCCCTCAATTAATCTTACGTGTGTTCATTGGCCATGTTGTCACAACAAACCTACCTATCTTCTTTGGCCATATTGGCACAGCAAGCCTACCTGTCACAGCCCCTTTTTGAGATGATGTACACAGGAGTAAGTGTTGGGGGGCACAATGCAGTGCTGTTTTCAATTTGTGTATGAGTGGGACCAGGAGCTGGACACTTGCCTCAGAACAGAGTTATAATGAGTTCATGCTCCCGCCACCGTCACTGAGACCAGTGGTTTGGGACTGCCTGTTCCCTGCGGGCAGAGTTCCAGGGATCTCGGTCATCAACCTGAGCAGCACCTGCAGCGCCTTCACGCCTTCCCCGCAGGGGAGTCACCTTCTAGGAGAGGAGGCTGGCAGACCGGTGCTGGCAGTCAGCCACCAGAGGGCCCTCACACGATCCTCACGTCCTGGCATTCATATCTGCCCTCACGTTCCGCGGGGTGGGTCTGCGTGCCCAGTGCCATAGGACAGAGGAGGCCACGTGTCGCTCCCGAGAGCAGGCTGCATGAAGAGGCTGCAGCTTCTGTCTGGGGTCTCGTCTCACGGTCTCGTCTGCTGTGTAGGATGTCGCCCACCTCACCGGGCGCCGGGGTCTGCCAACAACCCGGCGTGTGCCTGGACGTGACCTCTCCGCTCCTGTGGCGTCTTGCAGGGTCTGTGGCCACAGCCCACAGAGGGGCGACTGCCTCGTGAAAGATCTTGTCCACAACCAGCCACCTGGGTCACTCCTGGAGTCCTGGCTCACGGGAACTTAGACACAATCGATTTAATTTATTTAATTAACTTATTTTCATAATTCGGGGTTTATTATGCTGCCCTGGTGGTGTGGTTGTGATAAGTTGGGCTGTGACCCTGGCGGTTGACAGTGCAAACCCACCAGCAGCTCTGAGGGAGAAAGTCTGGGCTGCTACTCATAAGTGGCTACAGTCTCGGAACCCCACAGGGCATCGCTAGCGGGTCAGCATTGACGCGAGAGTAGCAAGTCCACTTCATTCGGGGCTCTAGCAGCCACGCTCTAACAAGCCAGGGTCAGAAAGCACTAAGGATACAGTCATCGGTCCACAGTGTGGTGATAATTCCTTTGAGCAAATTAATACCAGACTCGTCCCAAGCAGTTGGACATTAAAGCTATCCCTGTGTCCAGCTCTTCCTGGATGCTACTGTGCCCCACTCATCCCCCCAACTCCCTTGAGTATATTCCTTCACGTCCCTGCTTTCTATGATGCCCTATAACGTCCCACAGAGACTCAGGGACCTTGGAGGCGTGTCTCGGGTATGCTGGTGGGTGCCGTCCAGCAGAAAGCCAGATCACACGGAAGTGAGCCGGATGCCGTGTCCAGAGCCAGAATCCCCAAATGTAAAAGGTCAAAGCAGATCTTCTTGCTGCCACCAAAGCTCCTTCAGGAAACAAACAGGCCTGGCTTTCCAGACCTGTCAGGGGGTCCCGGTCTGCACGCCCCATCCAAGGAACGCAACGTGTGGTGTCTGACGTCACACCCTGGACGGAGGTAGAATCTCAAAGTTGCCTCCGAGGAATCAAAGGAGGTGACTTGCTTCACACCCTCTGCTTAGGGGAAGTCTTAAAGCTGTCCTCAAGGAAACTTATTTTCCACCCTATCGTAAGCCCACCCTAATCAGGTCCATTAGTCTAGTAGAGAATGCCTCTCCAGGTGAGCCCCGGTGGCACAGTGGTTGAGTGCAGGACTGCGGCCCACTGGCTTGGCGGTTCAAATCCAGCAGCAGCAAGACTGGATAGCTCCCACGACCACCGGAGAGCAGTGATGCCAAAAAAAAAAAAAAGAAAAAAAAGACTAAGAGAATGCCTCTCCAATGGGAATCTAGCCACAAGTGTAGAGGCCAGACTTACCGCAATCGCTTACAGAGGGGAATTAGGGCTGGAAGGTCCACACAGCACACTTCTCCTCAGCCAGCAACCAAATTCCATTGTCAGGTTCTCAGCCCCACGGGCCCTTAACCTCTGCCTCCACGGGCCTGGAAGCCAGCCTGCTGCTCTGCCTCCTGGACTCGTAGTCTTCTGGGCTGCTCTGTGCTGTCTCAGGCTCCCTGCCTCAGCTTCTGGTCTCGGCCTCTGCACTTTCAGACAGGGATCTCGAATGTATTCCACCAGTGGTCCCTTTTCTGATGATTCTGAGCTGTCTCTCCTGGGGTAATTTGGAAATTATAAAATAGATAATATACAGATACGTGAAATAATTACGTGTAATTGGAGGTGGAAACACCAATCTGAAGGTAGAGGAGATAGCCATTGTTGGAGATAGTGTGTTAAATGTTACAGCTGAGCGCTGGGGGCGCAGTGGTTGTGTGCGGGGCTGTGGCCCACAGGTGGCGGTTCAAATCCAGCAGCAGCTCTCCAGGGGCAAGGCTGGGCTTCCTACTCCCACCAGGGCAGTGATGGGAGGAAAAAAAAAAGTGTTACCACCATTGGCCTGCGTTCAGATCCTAGCTCTGTAAGGAGGCAGGTCGTTCCCCTTGGTTTTTATTCTCTCATCTGTTCATAGGTAAAATAAAGATAATGGTTAGAAATTGAAAGTGCTTAGCATAGTCCCTGATATTGTATTAAGTCCTCAATATTAACTATTCCCATTCTTCATAGATCTTGGAATCTTTGTCATTAATTCATTTATTTGCCCAGACTGTTTGCTTATTGCTCTTGACATTGGAAAATAGTTACTGATGGTGACTATTCCTGTATAAATCTGTCAGCTTTAGCAGTTGAGTCTGACACTGTCTGCATACCATTCGCCAGGGTCTGTGTTGGCGACAAGGAGTCCTGGTGGCACAGAGGGGTAAGCATTGAGTTACTAAACAAAAGGCTGGTAGTTTGAGAAAGGTGAGGCAGTCTGCATCTGCAAAGGGTTCCAGTCTCAGGCACTGTGGAATGCCCCATTTCTGCCCTGTGAATCAGAGTCAACCTCAGTAGGCTATGCTAGGTCAATCTTAGTCCATGCCCCCACGAGTGACCTGCTAGTGCAGGAGACAAAAAACAAGCCAAAGGCAACAAATAGTGTAGTAAAAGATTTTATATCTAAAGTTGAAGGATCTTCAAGAATTGACCACCGAGTGCCATTCATATTTGATATCCTCTTTGTTGAGGGGAGAAATCTGATAGTTCTACACCCGGGAGAAAATTTGTGAGTCTGTTTAGAAATTAAGACCTAAGTTTTCATTGTTAATGAAGGCTGTATTTTATACTGCGGGTGTTGAAGCACAGAGGGAAGCCGAGATGGTGATCTGTTCCAGATCTCAGTTTACATGTCACCTCCTTGTGGTGACCTCCTCCACACTCCTTGGTCCTTTCCCCTCCGAACACTGAGAATCCTACCCTGGAGTTCGTTTTGATTGCTCTCCTTGACTAGACTGTAAAGTCCATGAGTGTAGGAAACCTGCTTGGCATGTTCACTAGAAACTCAGATCTGGTTCAATCTCTGTACATGCCAGGCACTCAAAACATTTTTATATGAATGGGCAGTAAATGAGCATTTAGAAGCATTAGAATTCATGATGGGTGTGTGGGGTCCCTAGAATAGTCTTTTGTATGTGTGTGTGTGTGGCATCACTGCCCTGGTGGGAGTAGGCCTAGAATATTCTTGAGGCTGATGTAGCTAGATCTTGAGTGAAA
>PVJH01036083.1:0-19082 GCA_004026705.1 Nesogale talazaci | reverse complement strand
CACTGCAGAGCTCTGGGTCTCAGAGTCAGAGAAGACTCAATGTGAAAACCTCAGCAGAGGCAAGAGTAGGGAATGGAGTAGGAGCAGGCAGGAGTGGCCACTATCATACGGAGGGTGGAGGGGTGGGGGGAAGGACAACATGCCATTCTTTACAGCCTCCCCAGCTCACTGGCATAAGTGTCAGCAGTTCTCTTGACTCCCAGGATCGAGGGAAGAGCACATTCTGGAGACCCTGCCAGAAACATCCATTGAAATCCAGGTACCAGCCCATTCCTCTCTTCGCAATTCAAGAAGCACGTGGACCCCAAAGACGCAACATTGTGATGAGGGTGAACCTGACTCTGCTTGAATCTATTTGCTTCTGGATAAGTAAGTAGGTCCTTGCATCTTAAGTGCTTCACCCATAATTCACACACAACCATTCTCACAACTACTCACGGTGAAGGACTGCATGGGAGAATACTTAGCAACCAACATGACCTTCAAAGTCAACTCTTCTTTGGAAGAATGCATGTGTTCTGAATAGCACATGATTTTATGAAGGCAATCAATAAGTTGCATCCCTGCCACCCCCTCAAAAGCATACTTCATATTTCCTTTCTGGTTATATAAACATCAAGTTTAACCTTTTGCTGTTAGGAATGTACATGTTTTAAGAGGCTCTTTGTTATTGTTTACACAAATTCATGAATGGGATGATTAATTGATAAAGATCTCTGGTTTTCTTAGGCTCTGGGGTCTCTAGGGGTTTCTGGCCTTCCCACTGGCCATCATCTGCCAGAGTCCCAGGGTGAGATGCAATAAATGACTATTGTCAAAGGATTGTTACCTTCAATTGCTAGAGGGTGGGCATAGGGGAACCGGAAGCGTCCTTCCCACCGCAGGGTTCCATGGCACCAGAAGTAAGTCCTGGGTTCCAAAAACTTACAAGTCTGTTTCTTTCTGGAATGAAGACATCGCTACAAACCAGCAGATCCAATGCAGTGCACAGCCACCCTGGGTGAGTGAGCACGGAGAATGGTGCTCACGGGGTCAGACAACCGAATGCAGTCGTCCTTCCACGAGAGGAGCCCCTTTGCTGGTCCTGGAGGATGACGATGTAGCTGGACATGACTCTGGGCAGAAGCCACAGTTATCAGACTCTCTACCAGAGAGCCCAGTGGGGGACACAGGCCAGGATGCCCACTCTGTCACCACAACCATGGGCAGAGAGTTCATCGTAGGATGTGCCCTGCCAGGTGGGTTACTCTGGTTGTTCTTCAAACCTAACAGCAGAGTAACCAGATCCATTCTCAGAATAAGAAGTTTGCCAGCCACGTGTCACATCAAGAAACCCACCCACCTCCTCCCCAACCCCCCCTGTGAGTTGCTCCTTCTCAGGCCCTATCTGCAAGGTATGCTCCCTTAAGAACCTTCACATGACACAACGGAGGGCTGGTCCTGAAGGGGACACGCATCCCCTTGATGCAAACGGAGCACACTTTAATGCATCTCCTGGAGAGCATGCGGTGTCTGCAGTACTGGTCCAGGGGTGAGAGAACCTAGCTTTGTATGCTCTCCTTGTCACCCGTGGAGTGTGACTGTGGGTCGTGTAAAGAAGGGTCTCATATTTAAAATCGAGAAGGCAAGAGGGCAGCCTGGCAAAATCACTGGATCATGATCTCTAATATCAGTCGCACCATGTATCTGAGAAGTGAGTCTGAAAGATCCACTCAGAAAGGGGGTAAAAATCACCTTCGTCCATCATCTCCATAGCCAGAATGTGGTTCACGGAGGAGAGGGGAAGGGGCAGAATTGTGATGGGAATGGAGCACTATGCATTAGGAAAAGGGAAACATACAGGAAGGTGCAAGATTAAATGACGATCAAGAACAGAGTAGACACCTGGGGGGGAAACACACACACCCACACACACAAGATGATTGTCATTTCATTTCAAAAGGCAGCAGCTAACAGCTTTTACAACCAGATATCTCCCCCATGAAGCCATTATAAAGGCACAGAGCTGAATTCATCCCTACCATGCGTTGGTTTTTTTTTAATTCCCTCTGTGCACTTAGCTCAATGCGTCATCCTCCTTTGAAGCAAAAGACTCATTAATCCAATTCAAATTGCCAACATCAGTAAATCCTTTGCCTCCGCATGTAAATGCCAATACCACTTAAATACCAACAGCAACTTAACTACTGACATGATCCTCACCGCATTCAGGAAATCGAGCCAGAAGCCCAGCTAGTGTGAATTTCAACATCCTTCATCAATTCTAATTTACTCCGCTCAAAGAAATGAGGTAATTTGTTGCCCATGCAGCCAAGTAGACTGAAACAACTCCGTACACGAGCAAAAGCAAGGAACAAACTGAGTTACAATCCACCAAACCTGAAGGATGTCTTCACCAAAGCTTCAGGGCTGTCAAGCTGTGGCAGCTCATCTGCTAGGATTTCCTCTGGGGGCCGGGGGTCGTGAACGATGGTTGGCCGTGGCTTTTCCTTCACATTCCCTGTGAGTCCATCGATGAGGGAGTTCCACAGACAGTTCTGAGACTTGGACCCTGCAAAATGAAGGACAAAAGGTGTGCAGGTGAGTCGCCACTTGTCTTCCTGTCTTCCTCAATTTAGGATTTTTCCAAAGCTAGGACAGCTATTCGAGTCTCATGGTCTCCACCCACACCTGAGAACTCCAGAAGACTTGAGGAGTAAGAGGATTTTTCGATTTGTAGGCAGAAAACACGCTGTGACTATTTGACTCGGGGCAAGTACAATCAATCCATCTCACGAAAGTGTTCATCCAACCCCAAACTCCTGACAGACCCTGAGGTATCGACGTCGATATGGAACTCTCAGTTTGAAGGCATACAAAGGAGGGTCAGGGAGGCTGTTCTATGGCTGTTATGAGAACTAACAAGGAGGTTCTGCAGCATCAAGATTCAAGGAAAATGGCTCCGCATGTTTATTCATAGGCTACTTCATCATCACTTCAAGTACATGAAAAGAACATTTAAGGCAGGTGGAAAGTGGAAAGGGTGTCAAAGCACCTCATTAAGCTGGTGATCAACATCAAGGACGACAGGTAGCATCTACCTTTGACATGGTGTGATGGAGGAGAAGGGAACTTGACCTCCATAGACTTCACTCTATAAACATGTAGCCCTCCCATCCCCGTCCTGTCAAGGCAAAGGGAGTCCTGTTGGTACCAAGTGTTGATGGCCAACTGTCCAGTTGCTAACTCTGGTTGGAACCCCCTAGCTGCCCCATGAGAGAGAATTTGGTCATTCACTAACATCGAGATGTACAGTCTCCTGGGACCACTACAAGCCAGAACCCACTAACACCAACCCCCACTGCCATCAGGTCAATTCTGATTAACAGTGTTCTTGGAGAACAGAGTCAGATCTCTTTGGGTTTCCAAGACTATCTGTCTTTTCAGGAGTGGACACCCTTGTTTTTCATCTTTCAGAAAGACCAGTGGGTTTGAACTGCTTCCTTTCCATTGGTCTCTCTCTCTCTCTCTCTCTCTCTCTCTCTCTCTCTCTCTCTCTGTATTACAGCATGTAACTTGCTGGTGTAATCATTCTCAGACTTTCACTCACAGCTGTTCAGTTTTAAGACTTACTGCTCAAAATGCTGCTATATAGATTTTGTTTTTCTAAACTAGTTGAAGGAGTTTTAGTTGCCTGAAAACATGAACTCATATGTTCACTGCTTTTCTAAATCAATAGGCAGATTCAGGAAGCTGTGAGATAGTATGGTGAAATATATGAATGTCTTGAATTAATGCCTGCCCCAACTCCACCCCTGGTTAAGTTTGAAGAGCACCCAGTGTTTCTCAGTTTAGCCAAATCAAGCTCCAGTTCCTTCCAGAAAAGAAAAGAAAACTCTTCTGGGTATTGACCAGAGTCTTAACAGCTTGTGAACATCCATCAAAGGAGCAACTATTGGTGTTGCCCCATCTAAATGAAATAAGAAGGATGCAAACTGATGGACATATGGAACTAGTCAGTCCAATGGTCTAATGGACCATGCAAACCACAACCCTGAGACCGAAAGAACCAGATGGTGCCTGGCTACAGCGGCCAACTTCTCTCAAAAGGATCTTCTCAGAAATCCCTGCAAATGTGGGAGGAAATGGATGGGTTAGGGGGCGGGGAATGAAAACCGTGTAAAAGATCAGGTCTATCAGTTGGAAAGAGACTGGTGGAGCCACCCTTTCAAAACTAGAGTCCTCAGTCACTCTTTATGTCTTTATGTCAAATCACCCCCATGCTAGCACAATCAACACTTAATATCAAAAGGGCACCCCTGACCCAAGGAGAGAGTACAGAGGGTTAGGAAAGAAGAGGGACAGAAGTAGGAAACACAAGGGAGATGAAAAATTAATAATGGCACCATGAAGGGGCAGTGCCGGATTAGTTGAGACAAAATATGCCAGAATTGTTGAATATAAAACTGGTATCTTCTCTGTAAACATTCACCTAATTTACATCAAAAGTGAAATGGGGGGGGGGGAGGGAAGGGAAGGAAACCCTTCCTGGCGTCTAACTCAATACTGCATCCTATCTTGAGAAGCCACGCTCCACTATGTCATCTTTGTTTAAAATTCTCCCCTAGAATTCCTCTGAAAATGGGAGCAGACTGTGCTTCTTACATCTGCAATCTCACAATCGGACCAGTCCATGCAGAAAGCGAGGTCATAGTAGTAGAATATATAAGGTTGAAGAGGCAGGTGCCATGGAAACTCATTTGGAAAGGTGGTAGTTAGCGGTTTCTTAGCAGATAGGTCTGCTTCACAAACCTTAGTCTGCTGCTGGGGAGAGCAGAACAAGGCATTGCAAGTTTGGAGAGCAGCTGGGGAAGGCATCTGGCAGGAGCTGAGAAAGGGTTTTATTGAGTGGGATATAGGAAGACAAATACCATAGATACTTGAGTATAAGCTGACCCAAATATTAGATGAGGCAGCTAAGCTTACCACAAAAACTGTATTAAAAAACATGCTGAGAAACTTGGCTTATACAGTACATCAGTAATTAAAGTTAGTAATGTTAGTAATGACTCCCTGTTTCTTAAGTAGATAATTCAGAAAGGAGAATTAGATCATCCTACACAGTCAGATATGGACAGTCTTCAGGTTACAAACGTTCTACTTACAGACAACTCCTACTTGTCTGGAGGGGGATTTTCCTTCACTCTGAACAAACAACTACATGCAACACATTCTTCATGACAACCTTTCTTGCTTGCTACACATGTGACTTTCAAAGTCTTGAAAAGACACTGAGTCTTTTCTCTCGTTGACCCAAAGCCAGCTAATCCATTGCCCTTGAGTGGATCCAGTTCACTATGACCCATGTAGAAGCCACATCTTCCTCACAAGGAGAATCACCAACCTTAAGGTAGGCGGTCCAGTGTCTAACTTGCAACATCATCAGGACTCCTTTGTCTCACATGAGGCTAAATACAAATTGTACCCAGTCTAGCTTGCCCACACGGTGTAAAAGAGACACAGTTGGGAATGGTAGTAGTTTGTAACCCAGGGTGTGTCTATAGATCATTCAAACAGAAGAGACACATTGAAGGAAAAGGAAGACCCTGAGTTTTGACTTTGACCTTTTGAAAGAACTGCAGTGCCTCCAGGCGGTAGAGAAGGATTGAAACCTTAAGGGACAGAGATGCAGGAAACCGGTAACTCTGAAAGCGATTCTTGAGCGGGGAAGAGAGCAGAAGCAGCTGGGCAAGAACTTACAGAACCTCCCCAGGACCATCATGGGCTGCAACTGAAAGGAACTGGGTTGTGAAACTGCGCCTCAGAGAACAGTGGATTTTCCCCAGGAACCAGCCCTCTTTCCACTTAGAGAGTCTTGGGGAAGACTTGCTTTAAGAGTGTGATCCCCTCTTCTTAGGGAAGTCCATGCCTAGCTTCTATCCATGAAAACAATGGCCATCCTCACCCATGGATGCATCATATTCCATCCTTCCTTACCCAAGGACAACAAATAAAAGTTTGTAGGAAAAAAAATGGAATTATATAAGGGACCCCCAATAAGATGACCTTTAAACCAAATGATAATAACAAAATAAAACAAATTTCTGCATTAAAAATTTTATGTACCAAGGGCTCAAGTAGAAATAGAAATATTTTGAAAATAATGATGGCCACATACATATAAATGTGCTTGATACAACTGATGTATGGGTTGTTATAAGAGCTATAAGAGCTCCTAATAAAATTACTTTTTTAAAGAAAAAGAATGGAGTTAAAATATAAAGGAAGCCAAGACATAAAGAGAGATATGCACACTCAAGTTCACTGCAGCACTATTCACAATAGCAAAAAGAAAGAAACAACTGAATATCCTTTAATAAAAGATCGTATAGACAAACTATGACAGGTAAATACAACAGGATAGTGGGCAATGTTAAAAAAAACAATGAGTTCAAGGGTTAAAGGCAATAGAAGTCACTACTGTTAGGTACACAATTATGCAATAAAGACTATGAATAGGTGCATGAATGAATGGCATGAGAGCATATATACCCATGAATATGTGTGTGTGTGTTTAACAGAGGATATCTGTACATGTGAATTTACAACTTCTGCAAATACATTCATGAATATGATAGCACATAAAGGAGGCAAAGTTATACAAACTTCTAAAATAGTTAGAAGGATGAGTTGGTGGACCTGGGGGTTCGGGCCCATGATTTCAGGAGAGACCAAGGTTAACTGGCATACACCAAGACCATGTTCGATTTCCTTCTTTGGTGAGTAGTAAGTGGGATCTTAAAAGCACGTGAAGCCATCATCTAAGGGGCAGCTATTGGCCTCTCCCTGTCTGGAGGAAAGAGAAGGGAAAGCAATTGAAGACCCATGGAAATAATTCATCCAAAGAACTGACATATCACATTAACATCAGTCTCCATGACTCTGAAACCAGAAGAGCAGCTACCATAGCCAACTTCTCTGATAAGGATCATATCGAAAGTTCTTGGATAGATTGAAAGAAAGATGTGGAACAAAACTCAGATTCATTTTTAATAGACCAAGCTGACTAGTCAGATAGAGATAAGTGTCCCTTAGTCATCTTTCTGGTCTGAAAATGAACGTATCTCCAGGGTTCAATTTGTAGGTAAACAATAAGAGGAAGAATAACATCCAGGCAGTTCAGACATTTAGCATAATCAGCCTGTTGAAATCAAAAGGGCAGTATGTACCCAAGAGCACAGGCCAAACGGGTTACAAGAGAAGGAAGGCTGAAAACCGGAAACACAATGGGCAAGTGGGACCAATGATGCTACATTGTAGGAATTGCAATCAATGACATGACAAAAAATATGTATGAATTGTTGAATGGAAGATCTGCTCTGTAAACTTTCACTGAATTCACAATTAAAAGTTGGGGATAAGTAGACAATAGAGTTCCCCCTATGAGCTTTTGAAGACCCTTTGTATAGATAAACTGAGAATGAACCCAATAAAATTAAATGAAAGAAAATTTAGGGACCAAAAGAGCTAGATGGAAAGGAAAAGTGGGAATGAGAAAAACGATCCAAGTTCTTACAGGACGGAAGCTATTGTTAGGTTTTTCAAATCACCATATTTTACTACTACAGCACATCAAGTAATGGTTTATATACATTATGGCTGTTATATGTTTGACATTAAAACTGTACATGTTTGCAAGATAAATATGTACATAAGTATAAGTAAAAGAGTGAGTATAAATAACTACTGAATTTTTACAGCAATATTTTGGGAAGTTATGGTGTTATGCATGATGCAAAGAATGGTGTCCACCAAAAATATGTGCTGTAAATCCTAACCCCTATCTAAGTTACACTCTCATTTGAGAATGGGTTTTCTTTCTTGTATCAGTGAGATCGTATTTGTGTACTGTGTATTGTAAATCAGCCTTTTGAGACATCTGAGAGATTTCACAGGCAACTGAGCAAGCAGAGATGTGGGGAGAGAGACGTGCACCACAGGAAACTTGTCCTGAAGCAGAAACTGGGACACGACAGTGGTTTCTCTAGAGCTAAAGCGTCATGAATTGGGATTTGGGGGGAATATATTTCTGTCTGTTAAACAAAAATAGCGGGCTGAGCCCCAGTGGCATAGTGGTTGAGTGCAGGACTGCAGCCCACAGGGTTGGTAGTTCAAATCCAGTAGCAGCTCTCCGGGAGCAAGGTTGGGCCTCCTACTACCACCAAGGCAGTGATGCCACACAAAAAAATAGCAATTAAATTCCCCCCACAAACTTCTTATAGCCCTCTCCTGTGCCTAGTGGCCTGTTTAATGAATGACCATGTATTCATAGAATGCATTGCCATTCCACTGAATAATATTCCAAAGACAAAGAACTCTGTGAAATGATAAGCAGTGAGTATCAAGATGTACTTTCTTATGGAAAAAAAAAAAAAGAAACATTTGAGGAAGCTCCAAAAAGTTCATGGGAAACCATCCATTATCTTTTCATTCTGTTTTATCACAGACTTTGAAGCCCCCTTGTATACAAGAGTATTCAAATTACCCTGTCTCTCGAGTAAGTATTTCCTTTTGCTTATTTGGGCAGAAGTGTATTTGCAGGTACATGTATAGGCTTAATTTTTTACAAAAGGAAAAACAAAAATAATGAGCCAATGCAAACTGTTATCAACACAGTTGGAAACAGGGAGGGTAGAGCGGAGGTGACAGACACCCCATATTTCCATATCCTTTTTACTTTTGAACTGTGTCAATGTCTTAAAAATGGAATAAAATGGAATAACTCCAAACTTAAATACAAACAGTAATGAGTCTGTGTATGACATTGATAACCTAACCATAACAGAAACAAAACAAGAATCAATTCAAGAATCTTTTGAAACCAATTCTCTGAGGCTCAGCCTTAGAAAGATCAATTTTAAGCATGTAGACACAAACAAGCAGGACAGATAAAGTTGAAATTTCCCTTCATAAGTGAACTGTCTATAGTAATTCTATGTTCTATTAAGCATATTACTGGTTTTGTCATTGAGGAACAAAACACTGGCCAACATACATCATTCTTACAATTGTTACTATGCTTTGGGTCACTGTATCAATCGATTGATTTCATTTAGGGTCTTCCTCTTCTTCCCTGACTCCCTACTTTACCAAGATTGATGTCCTCTCGGGGGACTGAACCCTCATGATAAGAGGCCTAAAGTAAAGGAACCCAAGTCTCACAATCCACACATCTAAGGAGGTTTCTGTCTGGACTTCATCTAAGAAAGAGATATTCATTTTTCCAGCAGTAATATTCTTCACCAATGTAGCGGTCATGTGCTTATATTCATGATTGAGATGTAGGGGTGGTGTCTAGCCTGTTAATATGGAGACAGCCATTGAGTAGCCAATGAGGCCTCTGTGTGGGTATGACTTTCTCCTGATACGTCTGGAAAATCTTGTGATATTTCCCTCATGAAGCTGAGAAGCTATCTCCCCTGTTGTTGGGAGTTAGTCTCAAAGACGATGAATTATAGACAAGACAACATGGCAGAATCCAAGCTGCTGCAGGAGCCGGAGGAGAAGCCACACAGTCTTGCCGTGATGAAACCAGACCTCTGAAGCTGGAGAAGCCATGAGGGGACCCCTGCCAGAGCTGGGACTCTGCACCCACTGGCCTGTGACTTTGTGAGTCGGAAGGAGACATTATAGACTGGTATCGGGGCACCTAGGCTAACATCGGACTTATGACTTTGAACTGGACTAGGTTGGGATATTTTCTCAAAGTTCCATTCCTTTTGTATATAAACCACTCCCTTATAGCTATATACGTGTCTATAAATTTATTCCTCTAGTCTACCCAGACTAACACAAGCAATACAATATACACCAATTCTCTTGTGGTTTTCCAACTCTCACTTACATGTAGGGGCATTTAAAATACTTGGGTCAAAAATAATTACACTAGGGCTGCACCCCGGTGGCATAGTGGTTGAGTGTGGGATTGCAGCCCACTGACTTGGCAGTTCAAATCCAGCAGCAGCTCTCCAGGACCAAGACTGGGCCTCCCACTCACACAAGAGCGTAGTGTTGCCACCCCACCCCCCAAAAAATACACTAATAATAATGACTACAAGGAAGAAGAAGCTGTTCTAAAACTGACTGGGGGGAAATTTTTACAAGCCTTTTTGATATGATGGAACCATTATGGAATTGTATGATACTTGGATGAAGTGACAATAAAACTGTGTTAGTCCGGGTAGGTTGTAGGAACAAATTTCATAGACATGCATATAGATATAAGGAAAAGGTTTATATACAAGAGGAACAGGACATTGAGCCGAGTCCAGTTCAAATTTATAAGCCCGATATTAACCCATATGCCCGAAATCAGTCTATAAAATCTCCTTCCGACTCACGATCACAGGTGAGTGCAGAATGCCAGCACTGGCTTTCAGGGCTCAGGGCCCATCAACAGCAGAAGCAACCCATCACTGGCAGGGGTCTCCATGTGGCCACCCCAGCTTCAGAGGTCTGGCTCCATCAGGGCAAAGCCATGTGGTCTCTCCACTGGCTCCTCCAGCTTCTCGGACGCTGCCATCTTGTCTTGTCCGTGATTCATCGTCTCGGAGACTAACTCCCAACAACTGGGGAAGATAGCTTCTCATCTTCATGAGGGAAATATCATGAGATTTCCCAGAAGTCTCAGGAGAAAGCCTTGCTCACATAGAGGTCTCATTGGCAACTCAATGGCTATCTCCAGATTAACAGGCTAGACTCTACCCCTACATTTCAATCATGAAATTAACATAAGCACATGCCTGCCACAAAAACTGTTGTAAAAAGTGAATAAAAGACTTGACTCAGGCACATCCTAGTCTTCAGAATGTAGAGAGATCCCTAGGAAACATGGCATTGGCTTTCCGACTGCTGCTTCTTGGGCATTGATTGTGGATCCACAAAAAACAGAATTCTTCATCATTTCAAATCTTTCCCCCACGTATCACGATACCATTGGTTGGTCCAGTGGTGTGGATTTTTATTTGGTGCAGAGTTACACTTTGAAAGGCTGTCGTCCTTGATCTTCATCACTATGTAATTCAAGCCCTTCTCACTTTCAGCAAGGAACGGTGTCGTCAATAAGGCACTGGTTATTTATGACTCTTCCATCCATCTTGATGCTTCCCTCTTCGTCACGTAACACAGCTTCTGGTGGTAATTGCTTGGCATACAGAGCAGAAAAGTGTGGTGAAAGGACACAACCCTGACATGCATCGTTACTGATTTCAGACCATATAACTGTGTTGTGCAAAGGAAGACCTCTTTGTGTATGGACTCTGCGGGGGCACAGTTCTGTGTTTGAAATGACCATTCTTCACACTGTTATCCACAGTTTGTTGTGATCCGCCTAGTTTTTTTTGTATGGCAATTAAACACAGATGTGACAGGTTTTTTGTGCTGACATGACACCTGTAAGATGTGGGTGGAGTTTAGCCTGTCATTCAGGTCACAATTTATTGACCTCCTTTGAAGACGTGATCAAGATAAATCACTCTCTAGAGGCTCACCCCCCTTTCGCTCTCTCTTCACCTTCCTGCTGGTGAGCTTCTCTGAGACCTGCTAGAATCACTGCCATTGGATCCACAAGATTTTGCACCCACCAACCTGTAATCTCCCAGCATTTTGCATCCTGGCATGTGGTTACATGAGCCTTAGAGGGAGTTATGGACTAATATTGGACTTAATTTGGACTGGACTGGGGTATCTTCCTGATAAATAAAACTTCTAGATATAAAGCTCTTTTTGAGACATAAGTGAGTGTCACTAGACTTGTTTCTCTATTCAATCCAGCCTAACACAACAAGCAAATGTCTTTCTGGCGTGCTTTGCTTTCTGATCTCTCTGACATCCACAATAATAAGCCTCCTTCCCCAGGCTCTTCTGAATCCAGGTGAGTTTGGGTGCGCAAGCAATTTATATTGGAGAATAGAGCAAATGGCCAAATATAATAAGGGTCCTGAGAGCCCGAGCTGTCACTGCAGGCGGATGTAAACACAAAGAGGTTTGGAGAAGGGAAAGGAGAGCTCCGTGGTGTTAGATCTGAACTGGAATCGTCAACATGATATCAGGAGTATTTTTGACAGGTCCTGGAGGGATGACTGTCTGCTTGATTAATTCATTGTGGCTAGTTTTCAAAGTACAAAAATAAAACCTCAAGGCAAAAGATTAAGAAGTATTTCAACAAAAGTAGTAAAAAATATAGGAGATAGACTGAGAAGAAAAAGCAAAGAATATCAGTTGTATGGATTGAATTATGTCATCCTAAAATATGTGCTGTTAAGGCTAATCCCTGTCCAGGATGGGTGATCCCTTCAGGACCAGTGCAGAGAGTGGCAATACCAGGAGAGCAAAGGAAGGGAGGGTAGGAAGGGGGAACCAATGATCCCAGGATCTACATATAACCTCCTCCCTGGGGAATAGACAACAGAAAAGTGGGTGAAGGGATATATTGGACAGTGTAAGATGACAAAAATAATAAAAATCTATAAATTATCAAGGGTTCATGAGGAAGGGGGGAGTGGAAGGGAGGGGAAAAATGAGGAGCTGATACCAAGAGCTCAAGCCCAAAGCCAATGTTTTGAGAATGAGGATGGTAACAAATGTGTAAATGTGCTTGACCTGATGTATGTATGGATTGTGATAAGAGTTGTTTGAGCTCCCAATTTTTTAAAAGTATTAATAAAAAATAAAAATAAACTAATCCTTATATCTGTGGTTGCAATTCACTGTCTTTATTACATTAAGGAGGTAGGATTAGTATAGGGACTATCTTGATTTAATCTTCTGAAATATATATATGCAGTCCTACAGCCATTTAATCAATTCTGGCTCATCAAACTCAAACTCAGTGCCATGGTGTAGAGGTTAACCCCTGACAACCGTACAGGATGAAGAGGTGCCTCTGTGAGTTTTTGAGACAGTCACTCCTCACTGGAACAGAACTCTCCCTCCGAGTGGCTACTCACTGTCATCTGCTGCCCTTGTGCGTAGTCACCCAACATGACACCTCTCATGGAAACTCCACCTTTCCCCCAAACTGGAGTAAATCTTTAAGATACAGACAGCCTCAACTTTCTCCCATGGAGAGGCTAACAGGTTTAACCCACCAACCTTGCAGGTCACTAACCGTGTAACACCTAACCCGGAGTGCCACCAGGATTCCTTCTGAAAGCTAAAGGCAGATTAAATAAACAAGCAGAGAGGAGAGGTGTGAGACGAACTCAGAGATGTGGAGATCTGCGAGGAAGCAGAAATAGAAGGGATGAGGACCTTTCTCTAGAACAAGAGAGACAGAGAGAGAGGGCCTTCCTCTAGAATTGGTGGTCTGAATCCAGACTTCCAGCCTGCTGATCTGTCAGAAAATAAATTTCTATTTGAGAAAGTAGCACTAGACAAATAAGGCAATCACTGTGTCCTAAACAGTTGGCCAGCGGAGAAATGGGAGTCTTTCTTAACTCACCCTGCATTACTTTCAATGTAGGACAGTGGCCTAGTTTCTTCCTGAAGGTCACCTTCTGAATTGTAGCTTAGGCTGGAAGCTTTTGTTGAAAGTGATTCCAGGAAGCCGAAGGAAAAGAATCGGGGAACTTGCAAATGAAAGACGACACACATGGGCTTACAGAGTTGTTACCACGACGGGGCAACTGGGACTGGGTCCTACAGGGATCATTTGAGGAGCTGTCATCAGGGATCATAGACTGTCTTTCAGAATTATCCTCCTTAGCAGTGGAAGAAGGACTGTGTATCTGCGGCTCTCATCCCCCACAGACAACAGTAACCACTTGGGGTGTTTGACCCATGCAAGTGTATGGAGACATTCCCACGTCATCAGCACGACCCTCTGGCAAAATCACAGAGGAAGCATTTCAGCCAGGGCATGACAAGAGAGATAAGAGGATGTGAGGCTAGTCTCTAAGCTCCAGCACACAGTCCCCATGCAAGTCCTGGTGTCCCCAAATCCCATCCGCTACTCATTCCTGTTCTAGCAAAGGCCAAATGAGCCCTGCAGCAGCTCATCCAACTACATTGAGTGAGGCTTCTGGATCAGACCTTCTCCTCTCTGGATTCTGAAAGAGTGGGGAAGAGTTCTGTGAGTCTCTTTTCACACGGCAAATGACTCTCTGGGGACATAGGAAAGGTCTGCTCTGACCAAATGACAATTAAAGATCACCTGACTCTGGTATATTTTAAGTAAAACCTGAGAGCATGAAAAATGTCTGATTAAATGAAATAAGATTACTGAAATAGAGTCACGAAGCTCTCTCAATAATGTCAAAAAGAGAGAGAAAACCCACAGGTAAACTAAGCCTTCAGGGTGCCAAAAATCATGTGGCTTCAGTGCGTGAAAGGAGCAGGCCTATTCAGCCCCCTGCTCTCCTCTGCTCCTCCCTGCTCCCCTCCACAGCCCAGCTGCCCTCTCTCCCTGAGTGTGCCCCTGACTCTCATTGGATGTCTATGACATGTCCCTCTCCTGTTAGCTCCCTCGCTTCTTGCTATAAATCCTCTCCCTTCTCAACACAAAGACAACATTTCTTGTACCTCATCACCCTTCCAGATGGATTATACATCCTCCAAAGTCATGACCTCTGGTAGCAGCATCAGGACCACGCAAGAGAGCAGTACCCAGGGTCAAAGGTTGCGCATGCACTGGTTGAGTGCTTGCCTTGTACCAGGCATTATCAGTATGCCTGCGGCTGTGTCGTCTGATTTAATCATCACATCCACCCTTCAAAGCAAACACGCAGAAGCTTTAATGAACATTAGAGCATTAAGGGCCCGAGGGATCATATCACCAATACAGAGTTAGAAAACAGATTGTTCTGATGCCAAATTTTTTGTACTTTTTTGATAGATTGCCCTAGCTATGTACTTCACTTACGAGTGAATAAATCTACACATAGTTTATAGCAAACAGAATATTCTGTATTTCGGCTACGAAGCAGATGTCTTTATGCGTCAGCAGTTGGGCACATTTTATCTGCAAATCAGGGGAGTCTGGACATTTCTTTGTCTCTTGCATGAGGCAGTTTGCAGCTTCACCTGAAGAGGAAGTTCAGGCTGCAGGGGAGGATAAATAATTCAAGGTGAGTTTAGCGGGTGGAAAGAAGACAAGAAAGCAATTCTGGGACAATGGTGGCATTAAACTTGACTTTAAGGGACCTTGAGTTGGGGAGTGAGAAAAGCATCAGGGAACCACAGACAGGCAGCAATCAACAAATCAACAATGACTCACTGAAGGGAGGAAAATCACTTCTCCTTCTGCCATATCCTTCCCAGAGTTATTTGGGCCCCCAGCTGTTGTGGACTAAGTAAGTGGCCCTAGAACAAGAGGCTGCTTCCTGCCACCGCAGCCCCTGTCGATCCAAAGAGATGGGACCCCAAACTTCTGTCCTACATAAGACAAGAAAGTCCTTTCCAGGAGTCTGCCCCCCCCACCCCCCACCCCACTCAGACACTGTTGGTTGTAAGCCCACTGTGAATTGTGGCAGGGACTCCCAGGGAGCCCATTTGGACCTGTCTGCTCCCCTTTCAGTCAATGCTGAAGGTTGATTCTAAAGCAATGGGGTTGTGGCAAGGAACAGCAGACCTTGTGAAAGCAACAAAACATACCTGCCTGGGGTGGGGGTGGGGGGGCTATCACAGCTTGACACTCCTCCCCAAATTAGGAATTCTTCCCTGGCAGGCTCACAAACTGTTACAGACGGCCCCCCAGAGTGAAGCTTGCTCCCCTCGTCAGCCCTCTTTCTCCCTCTCTGTGCATGCAAAGCTCAGGTCTGTGAAAACCACAGGGGAGGCCTCCCTGGGAGATCCATGTGGGTCTCTCTGCTGCCTCTTCTAAACAGCACTGGGGGCTGGGGATGGACAGAATCAGCCAGACTCTGAAGAGGACACCTTGAGTGGAGGCTACGCTCACAGCCAACAGGCCACTAGACATGCGCTGGTAGCAAAAAGGCAAACCTCCCGGGGGTCCGCTCAGCATGGACTACCCTGCCCCCAACCAGTAACTGTGAAAACAAACTCCCACAGTCGGTCAGTCCAAGATAGCGGGGACAGCAGGTGGCTCACCTCCGTGGGGACTTCCCCAACAACCACCGGGCCACTGAGGAGCTGACACAGACAAGATGGGTTTCTTGAAGGTTCTACTGAGGAGTGCCAACTCCTCCTCCCCCTCCTGATCCCAAGGGAAGTCTGCCCGTGCTTTCCCCAAATGCCAGCCCAGATACAAGCAGCCCCCCAAGAGCAGGAAAGAAAATCTTAGGCAAAACTGAGGGGCAGCACCTAGCCCCAAAGATTGCAGAAACCAGAGAGCAAAGGCTGCACTCTCTGGTGGACAGATGGGTTCCTACATGATCTCTCCCTCTGCGCTAGTGGGTGCCTTGGCCGCTGCATGTGCTGGCAAGTGTTGGGGAGAGATTGACAACAGAAATAGAATCTAGAGCGCTTCTCTCTCAATGATGCCAGAGACGAAGATGAGGCTATCTCAGGCCAGGGGAGGAAATGGCAAGCAAGGCTGAAGACTGCTCAATTCTGTGCATTAAGTCACGCAGGAAAAGAGCACCCCATGCTAGGGGGAACTCAAAAAGTTCACATCCTCAGCAATTCCTCCACAGCAGTGACAGGAAATTCCCACACACCCCTTTCTACATCTACAAAGACGGCCAGCAAAGGACCAGAGGCCCTGTGTGACGTCAACCAACTCGGCTTCAGAGACAGATGTAGAACACTCAACCCCCAAACAGCTCAATAGACATCGTTCTCTAGCCCACATTCTCCAAGACAGACCACGGTGGGGGTCCCGAAGCTAGTCCTGACAAATTTTAAAAGATTGAAATCCTACAAAGTATTTTCTGTGACCACAACAGAATAAAGTTTGGCATCAATAATTGGGGGGGGGGAGGAGGGGAGGGAGGAGAGGGGAACTACAAACAATTGGAAATTGAACAACATACTATGAAACTACCCATGTGTAAAGAAAGAGACCAAAAAATTCTTAAGAATCAAATGCATGTGAAAACACAAATTAGCAACACTTCATGAGATACAAGGAACAGAAAAATCAGAGGTAAATGCAAAGCAGTACATGCTTACATTTAATTTTTTTAAAATCTCGAATCAATAGCCTAACTTGACAATTTCAGGAACCATAAAAACTATAAAATGAAGAGCAAGAAAAGGACTGAAAAATATCAGAGCAGAAAACATTGACATCAGAAAAATAATAGAGAGAATCAATAATACCAGAATGTGGATGTTTGGAAAGATCGATAATATTGGCAAACCCTTCACTGCCATGGCAAAGAAGAGATGAGAAAAGATGCAAATAATCATAATAAAAGTGAAATCAGAAACATTATAACTGACCTAATAGAAACAAAGATAATTATCACAGAATATTCTGAGGACCTATATGGTAATGAACTACATTCATAAAAGCACATAACTTGCCCAAGTTAATTTAAGAAGAAATTAAAAAGTTTCAATAGCCCCACAACAAGTGAAGTGATTGAATTGAACCAGTTAGCTTCATGGGGCAATTCCACCACATATTTGAAGAAAAATTGATGTGGATGCTGTTTAAATTCTTCCAAAAAATAAAAAAGGAAGCTATACTCCTTGAGTCTAGAAAGCAAACAGAACCATCATAATCAAACAAAGCATAGACATCAAAAAATAGAGAGAGAGGGCTGAGCCCCAGTGGCATATGGACTGTTCCCACTCCTCATACTTGTTCAGTCTATCGGCTCAACAAATCATCAGAGGAGCTGCACTACATGAAGAAGAGTGGGGTATCCGGATGGGAGGAGGGATGCAGAGGACACAGCTTGCTGACTGAACGGGAGGAGGCCTTGAAGCACTGGCTGATGAAGATGAAGGGCTACAGACTTCAGTGTAGATTGAAACTCAGTGTAAGCAAGACCACAGTCCTCACAATTGAACCAATAAGTGACACAAGGATAAATGGAGAAAAGCTGTCAAGGAATGTGTCTCACTTGGATCCACAATCGATGCTTATGGAAGGCGCGGTCAAGAGATCAAAGATAAATGGCATTTGGCAAATCTGATGCGCAAGAACGCTTTAGAGTATTGAGCAGCAAGGGTGTTGCTGTGAGAACTAAGGGGTGCCTGATCCAAGCCACGGTCTTCTCCATTTCATAGTATGCACGTGAAACAGTGAATAAGGAAGACCGTCAAAGAATAGTTGCATTGGAATTGTGGTGCTGGAGAGAAATAGTAAAAGTAGCCTGGGCTACTAAAATGCCAATCAGATCTGTCTGGGAAGAATTAAAGTCAGGGTGCTCCTTGGAGATAAGGATGGCAAAGACTTCGTCTTACATACTTTGGCCGTATTGCCAGGAGAGACCAGTCCCTGGAGATGGACATCATGCTTGGTACAGTGGAGGTGGCAAAAAGAGGAAGGGCCTAGATGAGAAGAAATGACACAGCGGCTGCATCAATGCACCCAGGAATAGAAACGACTGTGAGGCTGGTGCAGGGCTCTGCCGTGGTTCACTCTGCTGTGCATAGGATTGCCATGGGTCAGAGTCAACTCAATGGCACCTAATATATATACGTATATATGTGTGTGTGTGTGTGTGTGTGTGTGTGTGTGTGTGTGTCACCTTCAGGTCACCCTGAAGTCACCTTAAAACCAAACAATAGGGCTGAGTCCCAGTGGCGTAGTGGTTGTGCACAGGACTGCGGCCCACTAGGATGGAGGTTCAATTCCAGCAGTGGGGCTGGGCCTCCTACTCCCACCGCCGGAGAGCAGTGATGACAAAAAAAAAAAAAAAATAGGTACTGAGCCCCGGTGGCGTAGTGGTTGAGTGCAGGACTGCGGTCCACGGACTTGGTGGTTCAAATCCAGCAACGGCTCTCCAGGACCAAGGCTGGGTAGCTCCCACGACCACCAGAGGGCAGTGATGCCCCCCCCACCAAAAAAAACAAAAACAAAAACCGAACAATAGTTTAGCTCAAGGGTGCTCAATACGTCACTCACTCTCTACTGGCTGATCACAAATGTAGTGTGGGTAGATTGCATGGCATTAAAAAAAAATAAGTGG
>PVJH01036082.1:0-10621 GCA_004026705.1 Nesogale talazaci | reverse complement strand
AGGGAGGGTGGGGCTCCAGCTGGGGGGGTCTGGAAGGCTCAGGGAGGCCTCACCTGGGGCTAGTGGTCACTCAACTGCGGGCAACGTCTTCCTGGCACCGAGGGCCACCTGCCCATGGTGACCAACCTGACAGGGGAAGGGTGTCCTCCCCAACACTCGGCCATCTCTCAGCTCCAGGGGGTTTGATGGCTCATCTTCGAAAGGTGACTGCCGGGCCTCCCTCCTTCCTTCTCCAGTCTGAGGCTGGAGGCTCCCTGGGGCCAATCCATGCTCTCCGCACCATGGAGACATGGGAGGGGCAGGGGGCTGCCCAGGCCAGGATTGAACCCAAGCCCCCAGCAGGGGAGGCAAGGAGCCCGCCCCATGCCCCAGGCTGTCTGGAAGACAAGACCATCTCTTCTTCTTCTTAACAGGAGGCTTCCGGGAGTACCTGTAATCCAGGGCGGCCCCTGCCGAGTTTTTACTGCCCCCCCCCACCCTGTGCATCCTGGGCTTCAGTCTTAACATGCGGCAGCCACAGGAATCCAGCAGGACATCCTCCCTTGTGATGTCTGCCTTCAGACAGACACAGTCTCTGGGCAAGGCTCCAGGGTCCCCTAGCCGGCCGAATGGCTCCCTCTGACCCAGACACATCTTCCTGAACACACCCGGGATGCCCCTTCCAACCCCATAATTCTGCAGGATATGGCTCTGTGGCCCTCCCAGGCTGGGCTGTGGTCAGGGCCCCCAGGTGCCTCGGTCACAGCCGGATCTACCCCCTCGCAACTGGACTGGTCAGCAGCAGCCAGGCGGGGGTCACGGGGCCCCACCTTGCCAGGGTCCCCATCAATGGCCCTGGAACAGCAGCAGGAGACCACATTCGGTGCGGGGGGCAGGAGGGGGCGTTGTGTCCAGGGCTCCCGGGCCACCGGCACCTGCATTCCCCGGGCTCCGCTTGCTCCCTGCCAGTGAGTGGCCCTCGTGGGTGGCGTAGGGTCCCTCCCTGTGTCTGGAGGACAGAATGGGGTGACAGCTGAGGACCACTGTGAGCCTACTCAGGAACAGCCATCTGCACCTGCCGAGACCAGGAAAAGAAGGTCCTGCTGGCTAACACCGCCGCCTGACGGACAGGTCAGCGGGGGCTTCGAGCGGCCCATAAGCAGCCCCAGGCAGACACCGCCTCGCTTGCTGACCACTCGCTGACCGAGGGGACGCGAGCACCTGCAGGTGCAGATCCAAGATGGCGGCCTCAAGTGGGGACACACCTGACGCTGAGCAGATACGGCCTCGCAGCCCCACGGACAGACGGACGGACGGGAGCTGTCCAAGGCTCCTGGGCACCACCATCGTGCCGGGGGACTGCGGCCAGCTGCTCCGACCTGGTCAAAGTCTGAAGAGCACTGAGGGCCAAGCGCAGATGATGGCGGACACGGCAGGGCAGGTGGTGGAGCAGGACGGAGGCCTCTGCGGGTGGCACTGGAAGCACGGGAGCACCCCCTCGGGGCAGAAAGAACAAGTGGGTCGGCCTGGGAGCCGGGGAGGCTAGACGTGGTGCCAGGAGGAGCCAGTCCCTGCAGAAGAGCCGCTGGGTCCAGTCGAGGGGCAGTGAGGGCGAGGAGGGCCCGGTGGCGGTGGCCCTGGACTGTCAGACACAGCGGGTGGCGGGCCAGGCCAGGGCCGGGCCCTGCTTCCTTCTGCTGTGCGGGCCACGGGGGTGAGGGACCAGCTCGATGACGACGGGTCACACTCCTGCCCGTCTGACGCGTGCTGGACGCTGTCGCTGTGCCCCGTGTCGCAAATGCCCCTGGCCGACAGGCAGCCCTGGGCCCCACCCACGCCTGGTGTCTGCCCCCAGAGGTGAACAGGCCCAGCCCGAGCACCTGCGACGTGACGTGGCCTCTCTGAGCAGCTTGCCTCGAAAACAAACGCGGCTAGAAACAGCCCACGTTGGAAAATAATGCCATTACAACCACGGGCACGGCGGGAGGCTTTGAGTTTTAATGCCAGCGGAGCAGAGCAGGGTGTGATTGGATTTGCGGTGAGAGAAGATGTTCCTCGTGTGGGCTGACATCCTGGCCTGGTCTATCGAGGGCCAGCCGGTGGTCACCGACACAAGGGAGGGCACTGCACTCTCATGAACGCTTCGACTCAATCCGTCTGGGCCCACCTGGAAAAGCGCCCTCCCTGCAGTTCAGAAAGTCCAGGCTCGGCGTGCAGGACAGAGGGCCCAGCAGTGCTGACCTGTCCACGGAGCCCCACGGAGGTGGGCTGGCCCTCAGGCCACTCTGGGAGGCTCGGGGCGAAGCCCAGGGTCCTTGACAGGACCCTGGAGTGGAGTGCAATGAGAGCCAGAGCCCCCACCATGGGGAGAAGAAGAAGGCAGTGTGCCCTGGCCGACTCCTCCCTGCCCCCATCTGGCCTAGGGGACCTGTCCCCAGGGGCCTCCAGACCTGACCTGCAGGTGTCCCAGAAAGCCCCTGTCCTGAAAGGAGCAGACAGGGTCGAGTAGGGACGGGGGGGGGGGGCTGTCTTCATTCACTGCTGGTCCCAAGTCCACCTGGACAGGTGGGTGTCCAGTCGGGCTCCCAGTCCCAGGCAGCCATAGAAGTGGGCAGGCCTGCCTCGGGACCTCGCCTCTCAGGAGCTCCTCAGCACCGTCCCAGCTGCCTGCCTCTGAGGTGGGGGACGGGCTGATCCCTGGGGGCTGGGGAGGGTGATGTTGAACAACAAGGCGGGGGACAGGGGAGCAAGCTGATCCCCGGGGAACTGTGGGGACCTTGGCAGGGACAGGGCAGACGGGTGAGAGAGCAGCCTGGCTGGGTCTGGCCCTGATAGGGGGGTCCTCTGTGGAGGTCCAGGACCCCCTTTCCAGGCAGCCTGGTGGGAGGAACAGCCCCTCCGGTTTCCACTGGCGTTGGGGTGACTGTGGGCACCACACACTTGGTTTCCCTCGTATGGAAGGCTAGGACCCTGCTGAGACCATCCCCCTAATCTGCATACACCTTTGGGCTCCTGCTCCGACCCCCAGCGCCAAGAGAGGAGGGCTGGGTAGAGCCGTAGGGATAGTTGGGGTGAGGGAATCTAGGCAGGGGGCACCCAAATTAAGTCAAGGGCCCCTGCTCTCCGGTGGTTTGCAGCTCTGGGGGCAGGGGACCCCATTTTCAAGTGAATCCCTCAGTCCTGGGGTGCAGGAGGAACTCCAAGAGCAGTTCTGATGATGCCTCCTGAGTGAGCCCCTCTGTGACCCCCAGGACTGGGACCCCCCCATGGGCCTGGCTGGGCTATGCTCTTCACAGGGCATGGTCACCCCTCTGGGCTTGGGAAGGTGAGGCACCCCCTCCCCGCTCAGAAGCCCTGGAGCCAACGGACCCTACTCCCTGTCCGGTCCAGGGCTCAGGCACACCCCCAGCTCACCCTCACAAAGGACCGGCCCCTTGGCTGTGTGGCCCCCTGTGCCTCGGTTTCCCCTTTTGCAAACTGGAGCCCAGGCAACGCGCCAGGACCCAGGTCTAAGTAACGGCACTCTGCCTCCCCCGCGTGGCCAAGTCGCCACATTGCTACCACCAGCCGCCCAAGGACCAAGACTGGCCACCCCTGTCCTCCCGACAGGCCGTGACTGTGACTGCAAGCCACTGCTCAGCACTCTCTGGGCACCAAGTCCCTCCATCCAGGCCCTGCCGACCATGGAAGCATCCATGCCCTCCCCAGCTTCCAGTGCTTCAAACCACACCCTGGACCCTGGGCCCACCCCACTGGCAGACCCTGCTGCGAGGTTCCTCTGCTCTGCCCCTCTCTCCCAGACCCCTCTGCCTATTCCTTCTCCCATGTCCTCCTGCCCAGGTCCCTCTGCTGTCCACAGGGGCCCCTGAAACCAGTTATCCCAAGCTCCCCTCAGACTGTCCCCACCTCCCTTCCAAGTTGAGGGTCTCCCGGCTCACGGGAACAAGAGAGACTCAGGGAGGGCAGATGGGAGGCTCCATGTGGGCGGGTCCCAGCTGATGCTGGGTGGGGTGGGACCGGGGGGCTGAACAGGCATGGGCTGAACTATCTCAAACCTGCTGCTGCACAGGACACTTTGTGAAAGGGTCCTGGCACGGGGCACCTGGGGCAGGTGTGCACAGTTCTGCAGGAGCAGGGTCCTTAGAGGGGAGGTGACCAGAGAGCCAGGGGGAGATGGCTGCCTAGGGCCCAGGAATGCCTGGAGCCCCCAGGATCCAGGAGAACTGAGGAGCGGGATTCTCTGAAAGCCTCCAGAATCTGAGAGATGGGTTGTGGGTTTTCCACTTTTTAGTGCAGCAACTGCTGGTGCAGAACAGTGGTGGGCCACAGTGAAGTGAGTCCTTAGCCCCCCGCTCCCACCCCCATTCTCCACAGAGAGTCCACTGGAGGAAAGCCCAGATCCAGCTCAGCCCATATCTGCCCCTGGCCCCTGCTCAAAGCCGACTCAGACCCAGGCTTCAGATCTCAAGGTCCTGGAAGGTCAGCACTGTCGGCCAGCCCTAGGGGCTCAGCCCGCACCTCCGACCACCACGGACCCAGCCTGGTCATGGCACCCACAGCCCATTGCACTGTGACAATGGGGTGGGTCTAGTAAAGTCTGTGTCAGGCCCAGGGGATGTGTGAGGGGGCCAGGGTGAAGGACATGAGGCAGTACAAGCAGCCCGTTTATTGAGGTACCCAGACCCACAGAGACCCATGCAGAGTCCCCTGTCATCACACCCCCAGCTGCCGCTCACCCCGGGGTCTGGTTTTTGCCCTTGGGGGTCCAGAAGCTGCCCAAGCGGAACCTGGACTTCTTCTTCTGGCTGCTGCCCCGTCTCTGGAGATCTGGGGGATGAGTGGACAGTGAGGTCCCTTTCCGAGATGGCCTCCCCACCCAGAGCAGAGCACCCAGATGGGCACCTTGACCGCCCCCACCCAGAAGTGCCACCTCACCCACTTGGAGGTGCTCCCCCACCTGGAAGTGGTTTCCCCGCCCAGCCAAGCCCACTCAGAGGTGGCCCTCTGCCCACCTATTGTCCTCATTCAGAGGCAGCCCCCACACCTGCCCTACCAGCCACTGGGCACCCCCATCCAGAGGTCTCCCCCTCATCTGACAACCCCCACCTGGAGGTGGCCCCTTCCATGCCTGGCACCCCCAAGAGGAGCCCCCACCCTTGGGGCGCAGTCAGTACCCAGATTCTGCATCATGTGCTGCAACACCTCGTCCTCCTCTTGTTCCCTGGGGGGGGGAGGGGGGGGCGCAGTGTGAGCACTCAGCAGTCTGGTGCCCCGCACACCCCAGCACTGCCCTCACCCACACCCGCTGCCCTGATAGGCGACAGGGGAGGAGGCAGCAGACCCACTGGGCGGCTTCAAGCTGCCTCCTCCACGAGGCCGGCGGGAGGGAGGACCACAGCCGGGAGCCCCTGAGGTTGCTGGGACGGGCCATGACAGCAGCTCCCCACGCACAGGGCCCACACGTGGCGGAGGCTAAGCTCATGGCCGGGGTACCTGGGGGGGGAGGGGGGCGGGGAGCTTGGACCCACTGCCCACCTGAGCCTGTCCTCGTCCAGCGAGTCCACAATGTCGCTGCGGTCGTTGACGGTGTTCAGGTAGCGTGACAGCAGTTCCTTCTCCAGCTGCCGGTCCTTGGGGGACTTCAGAGCCTCTGTGGGGACAGTGGGTGGGGCGGACGCCAATCCAGGCCTCCGTGGGTCCTGGAGAAAATCTGCCACGCCTTGCCTCCTCCCCGTCCGCACACGCCCACTGCTGCCGCTGCCGCCGTCGTGCAGACTTCGGGCTGATTCTGGGAACCGCCTTTTCCTCCCAGGGTCCCTCAGCTCAGAGCCCAACCCACTGCGAGCCACGGCACCGGCCACCTCCCCAGAGGGTGTCACACACACACCCCGCCCACCCATCCCGCAGGCAGCGTGCACCAGCCCCAGGCTCACCAGGCTTGTCCATCAGGAGCCGCAGCTCCCCTTCCAGGTCCAGCTGCTGCTCGGCCAGTTGTTGGTCCTTGGATCTGACCAGGAAGGAGTCTGAGGCTCCATCCCCGGGCGCCCTGCAGCCCCTCCCCACGCCTCCCCCCCACCAACCCTGCCCCACCTGTGGCCCCGCCCTGGCCCCAGCCCCAAGCCACTAGCTCTAAGCCCCGCCCTCCTTGTACCAGCTCCGCCCCACCGCCCTGTAGCCCGCCTCTGCCTCTGCTGGCTCCACCCCTCTCACCCCAGGTTGCAGCCCTGCCCTCACACTAACCCCACTCCAGAAGCCCCGTCCCCTGGATCGAAGCCCCGCCCCGGTGCCAGCTCTGCCCGGAGTCTGCCCCCACGCCCCATACCTACTGGTACATCAGCTCCGACTCCCGACGCAGCAGCAGCTGCTTCTGGTGAATCAGCTGGAACCAGTCCACCATGAGGTCATCCTCCGAGGTGTCTGCACAGGGGAGCGAGCCGGCGGGGTGGGGTGGGTGGGGCGACCGCGGGACCCCAGACCCACTGGCGGAGGGGGCTGCGCAGGACCCGGGGTCATGAAGTCAAGGTGGCAGTGCAGGCGGTGGACAGGCTGGGTGAGGACTGGCCTAGACCAGGGCCAGGGCCTGCAAGGGGGCCGGGGGTGTGGGGACGGGGGCAGCAGGCATCTGGCGGGTGTAAGCCTGGGTGGGCCGCCTCACCCACCTCCCTCGGCAGCACGCAGCCTCTGCTCCAGCTCCACCCCCTTGAGCTCCAGCGCGTCCAGCTGCACAGCAATGTCCTGCACCTGCCTGTGGATCTCCTCCTGGGTCAGTCGGGCGGGGTGCGGCTGTGGGGTGCACATGGGCGGGTGGTCAAGGGCTACTAATGACAGGAAGGGCGGGTGACCCCCCTGCCCCGCTCCACAGCCTACTCACCCTAACTGGGGAGACCAGAGCCTCGGGGAATGGTGAGGGAGGGCTAGCCGGGCCCACCAGGGTTCCTGTGGAGGAAAAAGATGAGCCTACTGCCCTCTCCAATCCCCCACCCCCTGTCCCTGCCCCAATCCACAGCGAGGTCCACGTGGTGAGGACTCCAGCCCCCTTGGCCACCCACCCCAAGGGCCCCTCTGGTCAGCTGTCTCTCCCCGTGGCCCTCCATTGTGACCACAGAAGGCCAGGAGTCTGGATTTTGCTGTCCTCCACCTGGCATTCAGGGGCATGGTCTCTGGGTCACCTCGCCCCACCCCTAAATTGACCACACCTCCAGACACCTGCAGGGTGTGATTCTTCACCCTGGAATTCCTCCCCTCCACTCTACCTCTGTAAAACTCCTATTCATCCTTCAAAGCCCTACTCAGCATCTCCTTCCAGCAGGCACCTCCCTCCGTGCACTGAAAGGGAAAGCCAAGGTCTCTGGCGCTGACCTGTCTTGTCCCGAGGGTGGCCCTCTCCCTCCTTCTGGTGGCGGGCCTGGGCTTCCTGCCCTGAGGACCCAGTCAGCAGCAGGCCAGCAGGTACCGTCAGCCTCTTACGACGAGGAGGGGAGGAAGATGCTGCTGCCAAGGAAAGGCGGAGCCACGTCAGGCCTGCAAGCCAGGGACCAATGGCCAGGCAGCGCCCAGTGGGGCTGGGGCTGGAAACCAGCATGCAGGTACCCCATACGACAGGGGTCAACTCTCTTGCCCATTTGTGGCCCCTCTGGCTCTGTCCACCCAGAAGGGCAGGGTGCTTTGCCCAGGACCCCAGGTGGTGGGTGGCCCTAGGCAGACGGGGCTGGAACCCCGGGATTCCGTCCACATTACCTGAGAGGCTGGGCCCGCAGGTGTTGTCAGGCTGCACAGGGCTCAGTGTGATGGAAACCCCTACCTCAGGGTTCCTCCACACCTTCCTGGGAGGGACTCCTGCTCTTGGCTCCCCCTGGGCCGGGGACCCCTTCATCTCCAGAGTCCTGCACAGAGGGTACCTTCAGACCTGGGCCACCATCAGGCACCATGACAGGGGCAAACACACCCATGCACGTCTGGCCCAGGGCCCAGAACCTCGCCTACCACCAAGGTCTGGACACTTCTGGACACTCAGGTGTGGGTCTGCTGGGCACCCCTCCCCCACTGGCACCTGTGGACTACCCACTGTGTGGATCCCAGCTGTGTGCCATGGGCATCTGAGCAGGGTTGTGCCCCTCAGGTCTGCAGGGACCCTTCAAAGGAGATGGCCAGGCCGCTCTTCTGAGGCCCCCGCCCCAGGGTAGGTTTGGAGTCCAGCCTTCGGGCAGGACCACAGCCTCCCCATAAGATGGAGGCCAGTGCTCGCCCTGGGTCTGGCCTCGGGCACTCGCAAACCTCAGTGCAGGTTACAGCGGCAGGCCTCTCATCTCTCCTCACCTCTCAGGGGAGTCTTTCTTCCCCACGGGTTTCAGGCGGGCCCTCCACCCAGCTGGGCTGTCCTCCGAGCTGCCATTCAGACCTGAATGGGGAAAATTAGATGGAGGGGTGTGACTTGGGGGCTGTACCCAACCACCTCCCCAGGGATCTGCCCTGCCCCTGACACCCAGACCACAGAGGGGAGCCCAGAGACGGACAGAGCTCCCGTCCAGGCTCAGAGGGCTGGGCAGCTGGCCAGTGTCTCCATGTTTGGGCAGGACTGGTCACCACCCAGCATGTATCTGATGACGGGAGGCCAGCCCGACTAAGCCCAGGCTCCTCCAGGGGCCCCCAGACCCCCAGAGGGAAAGGCCGAGTGTCCCAGCCAGTCACGCAATGCCAGGGCCAGGAGTTGGCCATTCAGGAGACCACCCCAGGGAGGATCCTGAGCCCTTGGAGATGGGAGGGACCACAGGTGGGCAGCGTCCAGAGGGTGGTGTGGAGGGATGGACCGGCCAGGGCTGCCCAGTGTGACCTTCCAGGGAGCTGGAGGGGTCCAGAGGCCAGGGCTGGGCTGGGACCCTCGACTGAGTAGCACCCTCTTCTCACCCTTCACAGTTGGTGGCTCCTCCAACTTCATCCTGGGCCCTGTTCCAGTCCTGCTGCCCCCCAGGGTGATGGCTGGGCTCCCGCGTCCAGTGTGGAGGAGAACAGGGGTCATGAGGGTGGGAGGGAGGGGTTCTCTCCTCACAGCAGGGCTGCCATCTGGGGTGGACTCTGTCCCCGACAGTCCTTTGGCACTGAAATGGGAGCCGGAGACTGAGGAGGTGGTGGGAGGCAGCCCCCCGGCCATCTGCTCTGGACACGAGGCCAGGCAGTCCCTGCATCCTACCCCTGCCCCCCATACCTTGCCCCTTTGAGGCCAGAGTAGATCTTAGAAGGAGCTGGGCTCCCAGGAAGATTCTCCCAGAGCCTAGTTCAGAGCTGCAGCCCTCAGGGGTGTCCTCGGATCCCAAATGTGCCCCCCCATGAGCCCCAGCACCACCTGCTGATGGGCAGGAGTGGTCAGGAGGGCTCCAGACGGCCCCTCACATGCTAACTGGCTCAAACCCAGAGCCCTGGGGTCCTTTCCGACCCCCAGGGGCCTGAGAGGACAGCACAGCACCTCGTCCTTCTCCCTCGGAGCGTCTGGTCTTTCCAGCTGCTGACCTAGGTGAGCAGCCAGCTGTGGCCACCAGGACACCCCTCTCGAAGTGACTGTCCTTTACTGGGCCTGCTCTGCAGTGGGAGAGCCTGAGCGAGGGTGAACTGAGCCTCACTGGCACCGGGAGGCTGGTCCCACCCCGCCCTTGCCCCTCAGGATGGGAAGGGCGGGGGGAGTCTTGGAATCCTAGCACCCCAGTCATAACCAGGCCCCTTCCCTCCCTCAGGCACCCTCTATCCCACCCCGCTGCCCCCTGTCACCATCTCTCAGATTTCCAGAAGCAGTCCCCGGGTCTGACAGCCAGGTCAGGCACCCCTTCCCCTGGTCACACAGGCAGCCCAGGGACCATCGCTGCTGACCATCCCAGGGACCATAGCCCCTTCCTCCTCCACTGACCTGCTGGGTCCCTCCGGGCCTCCTGGAAGGGTCTTCTTGAGGAAGCTCAGCGCCTGCTCCCGGTTACTGTCCCCGGGAGTCTGGGCCCCAGGGGCCGCCTCCCTAGGCCCCCTGCCTGCAGAGCAGTTGCTGACATCCTGGAAGAACCTCTCTCGGGCCTGCTGAGTCTTGGAGGCCGAGGGGGTCCATGCTGGAGGGTCCGAGCGGCTCAGGGACATGGTGGGGGAGTTGGGTTTCGTCTGTGGGGCTGCTGCTCGGGGGGTGACCTGGACTTGGGGCCGGGCGGAGGGAGGGTCCTGGGCACTCAGGGGTCCCGTCAATGGGGGGCTGGTGACCGGAGTGGCCTGGGCTAATGAGGACCATCCAGTCGGTGAGCTGTTGGTGACGCGGGTGCTGGTGGTCTTGGGTGTGGGGCTGGCAGTCACTGGGCCAGTGGGTGGCCTGTGCATATTGGAGCGCCCCCAGTGGACAGGGGGGGAGGCGGCGGACGCAGCGGGAGGGACAGAGGCCGGCACAGGGATACCTCTGGCTGCTGAGCTGCCTGGCACAGACTTCTGGCCGGCCTGCTTGGCTGCAGGGCCTGTGTCTCGTGGCCCGGTCCCTTCCCGGGCCTGCCACAGAGTGCTGGGGGGCCTGGAGTCCCCAGGGGGGGGCCATTTCTGCCTGGGCGCCTGGCCTGTCAGTGTGGGGCTGGCTGGGGTGGCTTGGGCGTGGTGGTTCGTGCAGACGAAGATGCCGGGCTGCGCC
>PVJH01036081.1:0-19097 GCA_004026705.1 Nesogale talazaci | reverse complement strand
GAATAGAGAAACATATTATGAAAATTGCAGGAAAATAACACAAACCCAAGAATACACTATCAAGCCAAATTATCTATTAAAGTTGATGGAGAAGTGAGAGTCTTCCCAGACAAGGAAAATCTCAAAGACTACATTAAAAAGAACCCAGCAGTGCAAAAGATCCTCACCAACCCAGTATAGACAGAATAATACTCACCAAGCACATATAAGTGGCCACCACACAGAACAACTCCACTCAGAGATCATCAAAGGGATAACAGCCTCCAAGATAACATTGGCTCAGTGATGGAAAGAAGGCAAGAATGAACTACAAACATGCATATGCAAAGCCCACAGAAAAAACATGGAGGTAGGATGTCACCCAACAAAAGAGGAATAAAAGAGTCCACAGATGTAATAGTCCTGAATATCAATGGAATGAACTCGGGCCTTAAGCAACAGGGACTAACAGATTGGCTTAGAAAACAAAACCCCTAGATCTGCTGCCAACAGAAAACACATCTCAAGATTAGACAAAAATAGGTTGAGAATCAAAGGCTGGAGGAAAACAAACCAAGCAAATAGCAATTCAAAATAAGCAGGATAAAATTGATTTCAATGTGCATAAATTTAAGCTCATTGCTATCAGACAGACTTCTCTTTCTGACCCCAATGCCATAAAGACTAGAAATCAACAAAAGGAAGACGAAGAAAACAAGGGCAAACAATTGGAGGATGAATAACTTTATATTGCAAAAGGAGTGTGTACTGGCCCACATTAGAGATGAAATTAGGAAATTGCGGAACCAATGAGAATGATAACATGATGTACCAAAACTTCTGAGGGTACAGCAAAGGCAGTCGTCAGAAAAAGTTTCATAACAATACCTGTACACGGCACACATACAAAAGGAAATGAGGCTTATAATTGATGTACTGGTACAAAATTTACATTAACTAGAATGAAATCAACAAGATAATCCAAATAATGGCAAAAAAAAAAGAAATAAAAAAACGAAAGCTGAGATTCAGGAGAGGGAAAATAAGAAAACTGTTGACAACATTAATGCTACTAAAAGTTGGTTCTTCTAAAGGATAAACAGAATCGACAGACATCTGGAAAACTGAACCAAAAACGGAGGAAACAAATTTCACTGGCAAGGATGAGGGATGAAAAAGGGGACATTACAACGGACATTAGTGAAATCAAAAGGATAATTACACACTACTACTAAAGACTCTACTTCAAAGAATTCACTAACTTGGAAGATACGGAAAAATTCTTGGGAAAACAATCCCTCACTAGACTATCCTTGGTGGACATCAAAACTCTCAAGCAAGCCATATTAATAGATGAAATAGATGAGGCCGTGGAGGGATTACCAACAAAGATATCCTCTGGATCAGATGGCTCTACAGGGAAATTCTATGAAGCATTTAGAGAAGAACTGGCACCAACTCCACAAACTATTCCAGAACATAGAAAAAGATGGCAACTCCCCAATTTTTTCTTTCAGGTAGTATAACTCTGATACCTAAACTGGGCAAGGATCTCACAAGAATCAAGAACTATAGATCAATTCCCTAATGAACATCAATGCAAAAATCCTTAACAAAATGTTGGCCATAAGGAATACAAAAGTATATAAAACAAATAATTCAACATGACTGAGTGGGAGTCATACTAGGGAGGCACAGATGATTCAACTAATACGAAAGATCTTAAGTGTTATTCACCACATTGAAGTGAAAAAAAAATTGTAGGAATCACACAATAATACCAATAGATGCTGAAAAAGCATTTGACAACATCCAACACCAATTCCTGTTCAAGACAATCAAGAAGATAAGAATGGAAGAAAAATTTCTGAATACAATACAAGCTATATATGAAAATCCAACAGTCAATGTAGTTCTCAATGGAGAAAGGTGAGATCAGTTCTTCTAAAAAAGGATATCCCTTGTCCCCAATGTTATTTAGCACTATACTGGAGGTCCTAATGTAGGATAGGTTTGTTATGCCAACATGGCCACAGAAGATTGTGGGTTTGTTGTGACGGCATGGCCAATGAACACACGGGATGAATTGAAGGGCAGAGATAGGAAGGGCTCAGTGAGTCCCGCCCTCTCTCTTGCTTCTGGATCTTCGGACCACAGAGCTGCCTTGTTCATCCTGTGCTTGACCTCCAACAACACTACCTGTGGGACACCTAATCGTGGACTGTGGAGCTGTGAGTTGAGGTTCCTTCCAGCCCTACTTCGCCATGCCCCTGGGATATACATCTCTTGAGTGGGGACTGTTGGACTCTGTCATCTGGCTGACTGTTGGCGACCTGCTCTGCTGTTTGCTGCCTGTGATCAGATAGCCTGAATTGCTCTACGGAGGACTACTCAGCAGCCCTCAAGACTTGAAGGACTGCCAGTCTTCTAGTTGCCTCACGCAAGTGAGTTGCACCAAATAATCTGTACTTCTCCTGGTACTTGGTATGCAGCTATTGATCTAGCCAATGCCTTCTTCTTGATACCAATTTCAAAGGATCACCAAAAGCAGTTTGCCTTCAGCTGGCAGGGGCAACAGTACACTTTCACAACTCACCCCCAGGGGTGCATCAACACTTCTGTCCTGTGCCATAATTTAGTCCGAAGGGACCTTGATCTCCTGTCTATTCCACAAAATGTCACACTAGTCCATTATATTGATGACATTATGCTGATTGAATCCACTAAGGAGGATGTATCAAAGACTTTAGGTTCGTTAGTACAGCATCTGCGTACAAGAGGTTGGGAAATTAACCCAATAAAGATTCAAGCACTCTCCACCTCGGTAAATTTCTAGGGGTCCAGTGGTGTGGAGCATGTCAAGATAGTTTCACTAAAGTGAAGAACAAGCTATTGCATCTGGCTCCCCCAACAACAAAACAGGAGGCACAACGCCTAGTGGGCCTTTTCGGATTTTGGAGGCAACATATCTCTCACTTGGGTGTTCTACTTCGACCTATTTTTCAGGTGACACAAAAGGCCTCCAATTTTGAGTGGGGCCTGGAACAAGAAAAGGCTCTGCAACAGGTTCAGGCTGCCGCGCAAGCTGCTTTGCCACTGGGACCATATGATCCAGCTGACCCAATGGTGCTAGAAGTGTCAGTTGTTGATAAAGATGCAGTGTGGAGTCTTGGGCAGACCATTGGTGAATCACAGCCTAGACCATTGGGATTTTGGAGTAAAGCCCTGCCATCTTCTGCAGACAACTAATCCCCCTTTGAAAAACAGCTGTTGGCCTGTAATTGGGTTTTGGTGGAGACTGAATGCCTCACCTTGCGCTACCAAGTCACCATGAGGCCTGAACTACCCATCATGAACTGGGTATTGTCTGACCCACAGAGTCATAAAGTTAGATGTGCGCAGCAACACTCCATTGTTAAATGGAAGTGGTACATACGAGATCGGTCCAGAGCAGGACCTGAAGGTACAAGTAAGTTACATGAAGAAATGGCCCAAATGCCCACAGTCCCCACTCCAGTTCATTACCTTCTGTTTCCAAATCTGCACCTTTGGCTTCCTGGGGAGTTCCTTATGATCATTTAACAGAACAGAAAAGTCATGCTTGGTTCACAGATGGCTATGCACGATATGCAGGTGCCACTCGGAAGTGGACAGCAGCAGCACTACAGCCCCTTTCTGTGATCTCCCTGAAAATGGTGAAGGAAAATCCTCCCAATGGGCAGAACTTCGAGTGCACCTGGCCGTTCAGTTCACCTACAAGGAAAAGTTGCCAGATGTGAGACTGTATACTGATTCATGGACTGTGGCTAATGGCTTGGCTGGATGGTCAGGGACTTGGAAGGAACATGATTGGAAGATTGGTGACAAGGAGGTGTGGGAAAGAGGTACGTGGATAGATCTCTCTGAATGGGCCAAAAAAGTAAATGTAATTGTGTCTCATGTGAATGCTCATCAAAGGGTTACCTCTGAAGAGGAGCACTTCAACAATCAAGTAGATAAGATGACACGCACTGTGGAGACTGGCCCTCCACTTTCCTCTGCCACTCCTGTTATTGCCCAATGGGCACATGAACAAAGTGGACATGGTGGCAGGGATGGAGGTTATGCATGGGCACAGCAACATGGACTTCCACTCACCAAGGCTGACTTGGCCACAGCCACTGCTGAGTGCCCTATTTGCCAGCAGCAGAAACCGATGTTAAGTCCAAGGTACAGAATCATTTCTCGGGGAGATCAACTGGCAACTTGGTGGCAAGTGGATTATATAGGACCACTCCCATCCTGGAGGGGGCAGAGCTTTGGTCTGACTGGAATAGACACATTCTGGATATGGATCTGCCTTTCCCTGCACGCAGTGCTTCTGCCCAAACCACCATTCGTGGACTTACGGAATGCCTCATCCACGGCATGGCATTTCCACATAGCATTGCTTCAGATCAAGGAACTCACTTTACAGCAAATTCAGTGCGGCAATGGGCCCATGCACATGGAATCCACTGGTCATATCATGTTCCTCATCATCCTGAAGCAGCTGGCTTAATAGAATGATGGAATGGGCTCCTAAAGACACAACTGCAATGCAAACTACATGGCAACAACTTGCGAGGCTGGGACAGTGTTCTCCAGGAAGCTGTATATGCTTTAAACCAGGGGCCAATATATGGTGCTGTGTCTCCAATAGCCAGGATTCATGGGTCCAGGAACCAAGGGGTGGAAACTGAAGTGGTACCACCCACTATTACTCCTATTGACCCACTTGCAGCATTTTTGCTTCCTGTCCCAGCAACCCTATGTTCTTCGGGACTGGAGGGCCTGGTCCTGAAGGAAGGAAATCTCCCACCTGGAAACACAGCACGGATTCCACTGAACTGGCAGCTGAGAATGCCCCCTGGCCACTTTGGGCTTCTCATGCCTTTGGATCAACAGATCAGGAATGGTGTCACTGTACTGAGTGGTGTGATTGATCCAGATTATCAAGAAGAAATTGGCCTGGTGTTACATAAAGGGGTAAAGAGAATATATGTGGAATCCAAGAGATCCCATAGGCCGACTCTTAGTGCTACCATGCCCTGTGATAAAAGTTAATGGTAAATTATAGCAACCTCATCATGACAGGACATCTAATGACCTAGACCCCTCAGGAATGAAGGTCTGGGTCACCCCACAAGGTAAAAAACCACAACCAGCTGAAGTGATTGCTGAGGGCAAAGGTAATACAGAATGGATAGTAGAAGAAGGTAGTTCTACCTATCAATTACAACTATGTGATCAATTGCAGAAGCGAGGTTTGTGATTGTTAATGCATTTTCTGTTTATGAGCTTATCGAATCTCTTCTTTGCTCATGTTTGATATATCAGCTACAATTGGACTCTGTGTGTTCTCATTTACATGTATGATAGATGTTTGATGTTAAGTATAAGTTTGATTTCATTGATGTCTGGAAATTCTATATGGGTAAAAAATTGTGTACAGGTGCCATGTTGGCAAGGGATGGATTGTGATGGGTAGGTTTGTTATGCCAACATGGCCACAGAAGATTGGTGGGTCTGTTGTGACAGCACGGCCAATGAACACACGGGATGAATTGAAGGGAAGAGATAGGAAGGGCTTGACGAGTCCTGCCCGCTCCCTTGCTTCTGGATCTTCGGACCAGAGAGCTGCCTGTTCGTCCTGTGCCCGACCTCCAAGCAACACTACCCGTGGGACACCTGATCGTGGACTGTGTTGCTGTGAGTTGAGGTGCCTTCAAGCCCTACTTCGCCACACTCCTGGGATATTCATCTCTTGAGCTGGGGACTGTTGGACTCTGTCATCTGGCTGACTGTTGGTGACCTGCTCTGCTGTTTGCTGTTTGCTGCCTGAGTTGCACTGAGCAATCTGTACTGTTTTATAGATAGTTAACTGTTTCTTTCTTATCTTATATACCTTTCTCTCTATATAAATATATAAAAAGAGTTACTAGTGTCCTGATTTTTATTTCTCTAACAGAACCCTGCCTGACACACCTAGCTAACAGAATAAGCCAAAGAAAAGACACCAAAGGTATCACTCTGGTAAGGAAGAAGTGAAACTCTCACTATTTGCAGATGAAATGATTTTATATATAGAAAATCTCAAAAGTTCCATGAGAGGAGTACTGGAAGCAATAAAAGAATATGGCAGAGTTACAGAACTACAAGATCAACAAACGGAATCTATCTGACTGATATACATATTGAACAAGGCCTCAGAAAAGGGGATCCAAAAGGTGGTACCCTTCATAACAACCAAACACAAATTGAAATATCTAGGGATATGAGAGGGAAGATCTGTATGAGGAAAACTATAAAACACCATATATTTTTTTTTTGGTGGGCATCACTGCCTCTGGTAGTCGTGGGCGCTACCCAGCCAACGCTGGATTTGAACCGCCAAGCCTGCGGCCTGCAGTTCCACACTCAACCACTTACGCCACCAGGGCTCAGCCTATAAAACACTATTAAAAGAAACCAAGGGTAACCTCAACAAATGGAAGGACATCCCTTGCTTGTGGACTGGAAGATGCAATATAGTAAAGATTTCAGTTTTGTCCAAGGTACTCAATAAGTTCAATGCTATATGATCCAAGTATCATCTTTCTTCAAAGAATTGGAAAAACAGATTACTAACTTCATATGGAGAGGGAAGAAACCCAGAGAACTCCTCAGGGGGAAGAATAAAATTGGAGGGCCTGCTTTATCCAAGTTTAGAACCTATGTCTATACCATAGTGGTCAAAACAGTGTGGTATTGGTATACTAATAGGTATAGAGACCAATGGAAAAGGAGTGAAAACCCAGAAATAAAATCATCAATATACAGACAACTGATCTTTGATAAGAGTCCCCAAATATCAAATAGGAAGCACATACTCTCTTCAATATCTGGTTCTGGAAAAATGGATACATATCTGCAGAAAAATGATGCAAGACCTTTGCCTGACTCCATGCCCAAGAATAATGTCAAGGTGTATCCCAGTCATAGAGATAAAACCCCAAATGCTTAGGACTATCCATGAGGGAATTGGAACAAATCTTAGAAGTTTGACTCAGGGAATACTTGTGCTATCAGAAATAGGGAAGGACACAAACACAGAAGAGGCACAAGTTGACAAATGGGATATACTAAAAATAAAACACTAGTGTACATCTGAAGAATTTGTCAAGAGAGTAATAAGAAAGATCATAGAATGAGGAAACATCAGGCAAAGGCTTTTTAACGAAAATGTACAATATTCTGCTAGCTTCCCTCAGGGGAAAAAAAAAACAACTAACTGCCCAGTGAGGAGGTGGTCAAAGGACCTGAATAGAAGTTTCACAAGGACAGAAATCTGAATGGTGAGTAAACATATGAGAAAATGTTCCCGATCATTAGCCATAAGAAATGCAAATTAAAACAACCACAAAATGCCACCTAGGAATCTGAAAGATAGCCCAATTCAAAAATCATAAAGTAGCAAGTGTTGGAAGGGTTGTGGAGATAGGGATTCTTGTTCACTGCTGGTGAACCTCTAGGTATATACAGCCATTATGGAAATCAATTTGATAATTTCTAAAATAGATGGAAATTGAGCTAACATACAACCTAGCAATCCCCCTACTGGCATATACTCAAAAGAGACAAGAAACAAACCATGGCCAGACATCTGTGCTCCAAAACTCATCGTTGGGAAAAACCCAAATTTCTAACAACAGATGAATGGATTAAAAAAGCATGATATATACATACAATGGAGTATTGCCCATGCCTAAAATGCAGGGATAAGTGCATGAAGCACATCACTGCATGAGAAGAGGTGGAGGAAATTATGCTAAGCAAAGTAAGCCAAGCACAAAAGGAAAAGTACAACATGAGCCTGCTGAGGTAAGCTCCAAAAATCCAAAAGGGGCATAATGAAGACGCTACTATAGACATACATTCTGGATTGAGATCCAGGTAATGTGGCAAGGGCCAGAGTAAACCCAGGGGTACATATGGTACACATCCAGCTGAAAACGAGGGGAAATGAAAATATGGGTGGCCAGGGAAGACGGGACTAATCCACCCAAGGGCAGCATGTAGCTTATTTCTTCACAGGGAAAGAAGAACCAGACTTAAACCTGGTGCTCCAAGACAAGGACACAACACACTGGTATGAAACAGGGAACAAATAGAGAGGGCTGAGAGGAGGGCCTCATTACCAACTAAGTGAAGCCCGCGTTTCCCCCAGAATAATTCATTTCAGAGGATAGCACTGAAGCTTCAGCTCAAGGAGTGGGACATGTCTGATCAGAACACGCGTGGGGAAGGGGAAAAACGACTGAAGCACATCCTGATCCAACAAGCCCTGAAAACAATATTTCTGTTCAGAGCAGCCAATTCACATACAGGACCATAGGACTGGCCCACCATGAGGCATGATGTTACTCACTGAACCACAGCACAACAGGAGACAACACTGGAGACGTGTGGCAGGAATTGTGCCTGCAGTGACCCCAGCACAATAAGGCAAGATGCTGGGGTTGTGCAGCAGAGCAGCAAGTGGAGCAGAGCAATGAAGCCCCCAGGGAACACCAAAAATAGCCTGTGGGGCCAGGGCATGGTGCCCCATCCGACTTGATTGGAAACTACTCCAAAGGACAACAAATAGACTTTGAACTATTTCAAGGCTTTTCTTTTTTTATCATTGGCTTTCTTGCTGCTGTTGCTGCTGTTGTTATCATTGTAGCTATTGCTTGACGGTCTATTGTTGCTTTGCTTTGCTCTGTCTTATGTTTGTAGATATTTTGCCTCTTCATGTCTATCTGGAGGGGTTAGGTGGGATAAATTAGCTGAAGAGAGAACAATAGAATGGCAGTTCTGGAGAAACTTTGGAGATGGGGAAGTGGGGGAAAGGAAATGGGTGTTTATAAACCCAGAGTCAAGGGACGAGCAAGTGATGAAAATATATTGTAAGGAGGGTTTCAGAGGTCTGGCAGTGCTTGAACAATGGCAATGTAACTGAGAGGAATTATTGAAACCTAAATGAAGGCAACATGTGCTAGTAGGAAAAGAGGAAAGTAAAAGAAAATAGAGGAAAGAACTAGGAGGCAAAGGGCATTTATAGAGGAATAAATACAGGTATGTCCACATATAGATACATTTACATATGACAATGGGGAAATAGATCTATCTACAAATATTTATAGGCTTAGTACTGAGTAAGCAGATGGACATTGGGCCTCTACTCAAGTACTCCCTCAACACAAGAGCACTTTATTCTAAAAATCTGGCAGTCTGAGATGCTTACCTGCTGAAAACAAAGTGGGTACGTAAGTCAATGTGAAGAAAGTTGATGGTAGCTGGCTATCAAAAGATAAGACATCTGGGATATTAAGGGCTTGAAAATAAATAAACAGCCATCTACCTGAGAAGCAACAAAACCCACATGGAACAAGCACACTAGCCTGTGTGATCATAAGGTGTCAATGGGATCAGGTATCAAAGGCCCAGAGCAAAAAATCACAATGTGAATGGGGGTGGGGTGAGGAGTGCACAGAGTGGAGGCCCTAAGTCAATCTGTAAGCAATTGGACAGCCCATTACAGAAGGGTTGTAGGGAGAAGACAGGCCAGTCAGGTGCAGTATAGCACCGAGGAACTTCTGGTTCTTTAATGCTTCCTTCCACCTTACCCGCCATGCACGATCATGATCCTAATTCTACCTTACAAATCTGACTAGACCAGACCATGTACATGGGCACAGATAAGAGCTGGAAACACAGGGAATATGGGACAGACTCCTTGGGACCATTATTGAGAGTAGCCATAACAAGAGGGTAAGGGTAAAGTGGTGGGGAGAAGAGGGGACCAATCACAATGACCTACATATAACCCCCTCCCAGAGGGTTGGACAACAGACAAGGGGATAAAGGAAGACATCGAACAGTAAAGAACATGAAAAAATAATAATTTTTTAATTATCAATGGTTAATGAGGGAGGGAGGGAGTGGGAGGGGAAAATGAGCTGTTACTAAGGGCTCAAGTAGAAAATGCTTTGAAAATGATGATGACAACATATGTGCAAATGTGCTTGACACAATGGATGTATGTATGAATTGTGCTAAGAGTTGTATGAGCCTCCAATATAATGATTTTTTAAAAAAAGAAATTTCTCTTCACAGATGTGATGAATATATATATATATATATATATATATATATATATATTTTGGCATTACTGTCTCTGGTGGTTGTGGGCGCTACCCAGTGCCGCTCCTGAGAGCCGCTGCTGGATTTGAACCGCCAAACCCATGGGCCACAGCCCCACACTCAACCACTTATGCCACTGGGGCTCAGCCCCATGATGCATATTTGTTTCATGTGTGAACTTTTGAACAGGCAGGTACATGTTTGTCATCCTAATTAATGTTTTTTCTATCAGTAAAACTAGATTAATGTGTATATATATATAAAGATTTATGATGAGATTAAGTATTTGTATATCCATTTTTATTACAAAATTATTCAGAATAATAAAAAGTGGACCACCTAAGTAAAGCTTGGGTAAGTGAACTTAGGCACATATGCACAATGGACTACTATTAATACACATATATGAAAAAGGAATATTGTTAAAGAATAGAATTGCCACAACTTGCAATATAAATGAACCTGGAGAACATTATGCTGGATAAAATGAATAAATCACAAAATAAAAATATTGTACTTGACTACTGTTATATAAAAAAAATCAAGAAATTTTTTGTTACAGAAAAAGAAATGTTATTTAATCTTTTCCAGAGGTAGAAGTGAAGAGGGCTATAAATTACCAACTAGAAATTAATATATATTAACTTTGGTGAAAGGAATGCAATATATAAAATGTCAGTAAAAATTATGAAGGCAATAGAAGTACAAGAGTTAAAGGCAGTGGAAGTAAGTGATGCTATTTACAATCCTGCAATAAAAGTAAGCAACAAGTGGATGCCTAGGTAGACAGGAAAACTGAAAAGCTGTGGCAAGGAAAATAAAATTAAAGCCATGATTACATATAAGATTGACAGAAGATATTATTATATATGTAAATATTCACAAAAGCCTGACTTATTCTTTAAACTTCTACTAAGAATTAAAGAATAGGAAATTAGTTCTCCATTAGAAATAAGAAACAATTATGACAAACTAAAGTATCTGTGATCTCCTGTGAGTTATCTAACCACTGAATTCAGTTTTAAAAAATGTCAGTTTATCTTCTATTTTGAGGAATATTAAGACAATTATATAATACAATTAGTGTTAACCATAATTAAGATTACAACAGATAACTTTATTTATCAATGCACCCCATACTATAAATGTATTATTTAAAGATAAAGACACCTCTGGGGCTTCTTTTTGTTCTCTAGAGACCAAAGAAGGAAGGGTTCAATCCAAATGAAACAGATTCAACATATTCTTTTCCTCCTTTGATATCCATTGGCTTTTCTTAACAAAAATATTCATAGAAGACTCCACTTAGGACAGACTTTAAATAATATTAATTTGGAAAAATTATAGTTATAAAGAAATGAAGTGAAAATACTATAGTGTTAGATGAAACTTATACATTAAGATGATCTTTTATTTAAAAGGAGAATTCTTTTTGAACTCTGCACACTAAAAAGTCCTCAAATTGACCAGTATGCGTGGTGCCCAAATTTTGTTCTCTGCTCTCATTTCCCATGGGAGGAAGATGGGATCCCTTAGAAAGTGACTCCAGATCTTAAGCAGTAAAAATACTATAGGATTTGAAGACTATCGATTGTGCAAGAAGTCAGAGAAACTCTCAAAATACAATGGATGCATGTCAAAAGGATAGATCTACATATGTGTAGAAAAAGATATAGTGGGACTATAGTAAGATATATGGGGGAGTGCCCACCCCACCCCCAAATGGGAAAAGCTCCAGTGGGCAGTGCTTTCCTAGCACACGTTGTGCCTGCGAGGGGAACATCAAGCAATTTGCTCAGAGTTAGTGTGCCCAGTGGTGTTGCCCGAAAGGATCTCTCTTTTATCAGTGAATTTTTTCGTGAAAGCACTTTTGCATGAGCCTCATTTTTTTTTGTGATGGGTGATTAAAGAGAACAGTGTGTGGCTGAGAAAACTTGCTTCCTGCTCTGGGAAAATGCTGCAGAAACTGTTGTGATGTTGGACACAGCTTCTAAGGAAGAACAGCGTAATGGAAAAACTCAAGCGTAGTGGTTTTCTCATTTCAAAAAGGGAAAATGTTCATAGATGACAAACCTTGCTCCAGATGTCCATCAACTTTCTGAACAGGCAAAAATATCCACTTTTTGGAGTGCATTTGGAGTTTGTTTCAACAGGCTGGAATATGAATCAAATTTTCTACTTAGAAATTCAGTTGTGACAGAAAAAAGGCCTGATTTGTTGTTGGGGAACTGGTTTTGCCACCACGACAATACACCAGCTCACACAGCCACCTCTGTGTGCCAATTTGTGGTAAAAAAACAGTATGCCTCTCTTGCCCCATGCACTTTACTGTCTTCACCTCACCCTGTGCAACTTCTCTTTGTTTCCACGAATGCAGAGGGACATGAAAGGACATCAAGTTGACAACTACAGAAGAGGGAACAAAAAACTCAAGAGAGCTGCTGTCAGCCTTCCAAAGAGAAGATTTGAAAAATGCTTCCAAGAATGGAATTGCAGATCTGACAAATGTATTAAAAGTGTAATGGAAGGTACTTTGAAGATGGTATGGTTGTTTTGTAAAAAAAAAAATTAAATAACTACAGTATATACCAGAGAATAAGCCAAGTTCTTCAGCACATTTTAAATGCAGTTTTTGTGGTAAAACTAGGTGCCTCAGCTGATATTCAAGTCAACTTATACTCAACTACATCTGGAAGCTTGGGAAGAAAATTCGTTTGAGGTGGGTACCCCCTGCTATGTCATGATAATCTCTGTAATGAAGGAATATAATTTCTTCTCTCCTTCTCTACATTTCTAAAATATGCCTTCTGTAGATATGTTTATATTTGTAGATTCACCAGCCATCTCTCAATTTGTCTCACTGTGGTGGCTTGTTTATTGCTGTGATGTTGGAAGCTATGTCACTAGTATTTCAGTTGCCAGAAGCATCAAAGTGAACACGTTCCAGTGGCATTCCAGACTAAGAATAGGCTATGAAAAAGACGTTGGCAGACAGCTTCAGAGGAAGTAGCCATTGAGAGCATTATGCATGGTGAGCTCCTGAAGGCCAATGAATGGCAGGAGAAGATTGTCAGAGAGAATGTTGAAGATGGGCTCCTCAGGCTGGAAGGCCCTTCATATGTGACTGTATTTTTTTCATCTTCTTTGGACGATTTTCTGCATCATTCCATATTTTGCCCATAGAATATTGCAACTCCAGTTCTGGATTTTTTCCCTTCAATTGTTTCTGTTTAAGAGATATTGAGAGTGACTTTCTCTTTTGGTTTTCTTACTTTAGGTTCTTGAAAATTTCATTACACTATTTTACCTTTTTGAAATTTCCTACTCAGTTCTTGGACTTCATCATTATTTCTCATTTGCACTCGTTATTCCATGATTCAGAGAAACTTTCAAAGTCTTTTGTGAAATTCACTTTAATCTTTTCTTTCTTTCCTCTCTTTTCACCCATCTATCTTTTGTTTTCTTCATATATGATGTGCTTTATGTTATCCCACAGCTCCTCAGGTCTTATGCCATTAGTATGCAATAGATCAAATCTGTTCTTACAATTCAGGTGGAACAGTTCCAGTTTTTTTTTCATCTTCAATCTGGACTTGCATATGAGCAATTGGTAGTCTGTTTCCAACCCCTGGCCTGGTTTTAGATCTTAATATTGAGTTTCTTAATCATCTCTTCCCACAGATGTAGTCAATTTGATTTCTGCTGTAAGTCAATGCCTTTGCCATATTTTATCAGTTGATCATCATTTCATCTATCAGTAAGACCATAATTTCCAAATACAATACCTTCCTCTTTGTTTCCAACTTTTACATTCTAATTCCTAATAATTATCAGTGCAACTTGATTATACATTTGATCAATTTCCAACTTAAGATATTGGTAAAATTGATCAATTTCTTCATCACTAGATTTCAAACTTGGTTCACAAATTTGAATAACAGCTTTACTGCGTGAATTTTTTGAAGGCAGATACATACACTCATCACAGAGAGTGTTGTACTTCAGAATAAATCTTAAAAAATGTCTTTTCTGATGATGACTGCAGCACCATTTCTCTTACTTGTGTCATTTCTGTAAACCACATGATGTTCTGAATCAAAATGGCCAATTCCAGATCATTTCAGTTCTTTAAGACTTTATATTATCAATTTTGATGTAGTCTATTTTGTATTTTACAACTTCTAATTTACCCAGATCCATATGAGTCGACTCTGACTCACTGGCAGTGAATTTGGTTTTGTTTTTTAATACTTTGTACATTCCAAGTTCAGATCATTAGGAGATGTTTGCAGCTGTTTCCCCTTACCTTAAAGTTGCCTCCAGCAGCAAGTTTCCCTCCCACTGGTTTCATTCCATCTGTGCAGCTGTAGCCCAATTTTCATTGGGAAACAGCTCCTTATCAGTTACATTTTGAATGCTTTGCCACCCTCAAGGATTATCCAGTCCTCAAGGATTATCTCTGACAATGTTCTGATTCTTTTCGTTAGGCCTTCAGTATCTGACAAAGTTTCCTTGTAACGCACAAGGTTTTAGAATGGCTACTTCTGAAGTTGATTGCAGATTCCTTCCTTGCTGTCTGTTTTTAGTCTGGAAGTTCTGCTGAAACTTGTTCACTTAGGGTTACCTTGCTGCCATTTGAAATAGCAATACCAGAAATTCCAGCATAACATTAACACAGTAACACTAGTTGCCACAGTGTGACAAACAGACAGAAAACCATCCTGTTGGTTTCTGAGACTCTTTATAGGAATAAAAAACTCAGTCTTTTCCCCATGGATCTGTTGGTGGTTTTAAACTGACAACAATGCAGATCAAAACCCAACAGAAAACCACGACACCACCAGAATCTATGTACATATCTATATATCTAATGTAAGTATCATATCGATATATTTATATCGCTATATGTATATTTTCCTATATATCAACACATATAAATATTTATACATGTAGAGATATAGAGAGAAACTATATGAAGTTGTTTAAGGGGCGGTTGGTAGGAAATGAGCTAATAATAATGAGTACAAGAAATATAAAAAGTTCTAAAACTGTGATGTTGAATATATGACACGTCTTTATGTGACCGAACTATTGAAATTTATGATACATGCATGATATGACAATAAAAATGCTTAGAAAAACATTTTAATGCAAAAACTTTTAAAAAGAAATGAAGAAAATGCTTTTCTTAGATGCTCTAAGACATCTGAAATTTTTATCCCAATACATAATGTTCTATGATTTTTAAAAAGATATTTAACCTTCCCCAAACTCAGGAAAAATTATAATAATCATCACAAAAATGATTAATAAATTTGACTATTATTTCTATTATTATCAATATTATTTTAACTCCTCTGTTTAAAAAAATCACACTTCATTGCTTTAAGGTTTCATAGTCTGCATGAAAATATAAATTACATAAAGGCAGAGATCATGGTTATCTGAAACATGTACTGCCAATAATTAAATTTTATGTCGATTTCTTCCTCTTTCCTACATGCTAGAAGACTTATTTGTCTTGCATATTTCTGTTGCCATTTAAAAATATTCTTATTCCCAACTATTACTCAAATCTTTCTAGTTCACTTCAACAAAAGGAGAAAGATAATTTGACAGAGTTTGCCAAAGTTTCTTGTGGCTTCTGAACCTTGGTCTTTTTAATCAGGGTGATTATTTCTCAACAGTAAATGAAATTTTACCTTGCTTATGTAAATCCTGGCAAGGAGAGAGTGACTCTGCATTCCAAGACAACGTGAGGTTTTGTAGGTGGAGTTACAGCACAAGCCCGCCTACACTGTTCTACCATATCAAGCTTTCTTCCTGTGTTGCAAAGGAGCCTGCACAGAAGAGGAATAACATGAAGAAAAAGTTCTTGTACCTTCTGATTGTGGGGTTGCTGATAGCAAATTATGCTTATATACCTCTCCCAGATAATTTTGAGGAGCCATGGAGAATGATGTGGGTGAACTTAGAATTAAAAACTGGTGTACATTTGGTAAGCTTCACATTTTGTGGGATTGCATGTGCATACTTAACTCTTTGAGAGGGAGAACTAAGGTTTCCAGGATTTTAGTTCATGGTGATTTAGGGCAACTGGTTATTTACCCTGTCTTTTTATTATTAACTTGTTTTCTTACATATTCCCCATTGTGTACATGAGAATCATGGTTTAAATGACAAGGACAAGCAAAGATACATTTGACTATAATTTTTCCTGCTAATATTTATGTTATAAAAGTGGCAATTGTTTGAAACTCTTGTCTTAGATATTTATTGATACTTAAGTGATAAGTAAATATCATCAGACTGTGTAGCACTGTATCGGTTGCAAACTTTTACATTGTCTTATATTCAGAGTATAGGAGTAGGATGTTTACGATATAGATAGTCTTAATCAGATGGATAAAAACTTGGCTGCAACAAAAGGAGCTCACAGAAAACAACAATTGGGAGGAATGAGCAGACAGGGCAGTATTTCAACCTGTGCACATAGGGCGGCTCTGAAGTGGACCTCTACTCCACACCTAACAACAAGACGAGGGGTGGAAGAGTTGGTGTATGTCCAGCAGATGCTATAAAAGCGGTGATACGTTAAAAGTGTGGGGACATGGATGTCATGACCAGTGGAATGCCTGCTGGAGCAGATCTAGTCATGACTATCAACAAAGGCATGGCTCCAGGAGAATGTTTTCATATTTTTTCATAATTTTCATATTGCCTACTCTGTTTTTCTCTTATTTCTTTATAACATTTAATAATGTGGGTTATGTAATGCTCAGATACGTCTTTTACTTCTCAGTTAGTCAATAATTCAAAATTTCCAAAACATATTAGGGACCCAGGGACTCAGCCCCTCTGGAATTTACTTCCTGTGAAAAAAAACAAACAAACCCAAACCGTCCAAATCCATGTGCGCCTGGTCGCTGCCAAACCCTCGCGGCCGTGCGGCACAGGGCTGAAGGAGAAAGTCTGAGTTTTCTCTGAGAAGCGGCTGTGATTTCTGATAACAAGCAGAAAAAAGCTATTTGAGACCCATCATTCTTTCAGAAGGTGAGAAATACCTTGGAGACAAACGTGATGAAAAGAGTAGTGTGGGCAGATGGAACAGGTGAGCCTGCTGTGTTGGTGGTCAGAGGAATCCTTTCTGAAGAGGAAACGTCTGCCTCAGCAGTGAAAAGATGGAGAAGGCACTGGGTGTTTTCCAGGTAGAGAAAACGTCCAGGGTAAAACCCCAGCTCCTGTATATTTCAGAGGTCACTAAGTCCGAGCCAAAGTTCACTTTAGAGAACAATGAGGCAAATGGCATTTGGTTGGGAAACTCTTGTTCTCTGTGGCAATGGTTGTGAGTTTTCACACACATGTGCACTGTAAAGCTATTTCAGTCTCTAAAGAAGGAAACATATTTTCTCTTTTTGATTTATAATTTGAGAGTTGTTATGATTTTTCTCATTGGGTCATGCTGTTGTTTATGTTTAAATGTATTTAAGAAGTAATATTTCTAATTGTGTAGTGTTTCTTTTTCTCGGCTAGCATTTATTGCACAATACTCATGATTTATGATTGTAATATGTTTTCATAGCTCTCAAAGAATATAACTTTGAAATATATATATTTTAATGTTATTTTCTTATTCCTGCACTATCTAGATATTAGTTGTGGTTAAGTATTCTCTTGATTTATCATTTATTTGTTTTATCCTGATGAGTTTGTTTAGCTTTCCTTAAATGGCTGGCCACCTTTGAATATTCTGATTTATTGAACTGTGATCTTTAAATAAGAATAAACTGAGGAAGAAAAAAAAAAGAACAAACTTGCTAGATTTATGATCTTGGTAAATATTATTAACCTTGTAAGCTCAAGCTACTTATTAAGCTCCCTGAGATTATTTCTCTCTCCTGAAATGGCTGTGATAATACCGCATATCTCTTACGTTGGTGAGTCACTAGAAGTGTTGAGATTGATAGACATAGATTGCTGAGAACTCTGAATCGTTGGGTGAAAGATCAGTATGCAGGCATGCAAGCAGGGGAGCATATTTTCCTCTCCTCATTCACTCCCAACTCTGGTTCTTGTGCCCTTGATCATAGTTGTATCAACAAGAGCCTTCTCAAGCTAAACCACTGGTTCCACCAGGAAAGATTTCTCTTCTTTTATTTACGTAGTCAACTGAAGAAATGATCTTACTTCCAAGACTAATGAAATATTGCTTTCTCACTTGAAAATATCTATTTGCTAATCTCACATAGCTATCAAAATTACCTGCTGAGTCTCCCAAATTACCTTGTTCAGAGCAGTAGATTATTTTATTTTGTAGCTGTTAACATATTTAGCATTCCCACTGAACTCTGAGATTCTGGAAGCAACACAGCAGTGCTTTTCTGTTCATATATGCAAACTTAATGCTTAGTAGAAAACGTGACATATATAATTAAATGAACATTCATTCAACTTTGGAAAACCACTGCTTCCTAGAATATTCTGATTTGTAACCATACTGAAATTGAAAAATGTGTGAGGAACACTGAAGAATTAATGCCTTTGTATATGGTTTTGGCAAAGAACAATGGAAATTTCATGAACTTCCAGAAAACCGAAGATCATCAGTTTTCAGGGCATGTTCTTATAAGAATCAATTCCCAGAGAAGGACTTTGTGCATGGCAATGTACGGAATCAATGAAAAGAAAAAAATATAATGAAACAATGGGATTGGCAAAGTGGCCGAAACAATGGGCTGAGATGCTTGCGCAGCACCAATGGAGAGGAGGCCACAGGGCGGGGCAGTGTTCCATTTGTTCAGTTGTACAGAGGGTCGTTCTGAGTCAGAAGAAATTCATAGCACCTAATGACTACAACCTGTACTTGAACTTTTGTACTCTTTTTTAAATGTGAATTCTGAATTTCATTCGTAGGCTACATTTGTTGAGCTGCT
>PVJH01036080.1:0-19174 GCA_004026705.1 Nesogale talazaci | reverse complement strand
GGGGGGGGTGTGCAGAGAAACTGACACCTTGGAGGAAAGGTCTGGTGATCTCTATCACTCCACCCCACCCCACCCCGCCTCCAAATCAACCAGTGGAAACCACAGGCTACGGGGCAAAGTTCAACTCCGATGCCCATGGCTGCCCTGAGTCAGAGTGGACCCCACAGGGACTGGTCTGATGGCCAGAACCAAGCACTGCGGGGTGGAGAGCGGGAGTAGAATTAGCCATTTGGGAGTTGTGATGAGTATGAAATGAAATAATAATGCATGCAAAGACTTAGAATATATATATATGTATGTATGTATGTATGAAACAAAGATTTCTCCCAGGTTACCTCTCCAACATATATGCCAAACTTAAGCTGGCTACACAGGGCATATGCCTATGTACCTGGAGGTTAGCCAAAGTCCCGAAGTCGGTCAGGAGCTATTCTTCCTTTGGGTTACCAGCTATCCATAACACTCAGTCTAGCCTGTCCCACTCCCTTCTGATAAGCATACCAATAGAGTGCTTCCTTGTGGGAGACAAAAGGTCCAGCCCACCCAAGGACGATCAGCATTAGGATGCCTTGTTGAGTCTAGGGTCTGCCCGCCTTTTTTGTCCCATGTATATTCCTAGCCCCTCCCCTTGGGGTTACATATACACCCCTAGCTCATCCCCTTCCTGTGACGTCCCCAAGTAGATGCAAGCATCGGTGAGCAATAACAGAGAGGACTCTCTCTAGCCCACTCACTACCGGATGTTCTCTCTCTCTCTCTCTCTCTCTCTTTCTTTCTCCCCCTGCTCCCTCATGAAATCCTTTTCCCCACTCATGCTCTCTCTCTGCGTGGACACCCAGCGGGGGCTGAGGTGAGCATGCTACCCTGAAATGTGTCTGACTCGTAACTTTTTGCTCTCCCATGCTCTCTATTAACTTTACCATAATAAAACATAATTACCGCACCTATCAAACTCACGATGTGTCTATATCGAAGGCTGGCTTCCTCTGAGCTATATATAGTTTGGGGCTGGTCGGAACAAAGCGGCCCCCATTCCCTCACCCCCTCAGGAAAACGGACAACATCCTGGACTTTACAGCCTCGAACCTCTGCATCCAAGGGGGGTATCACTCCAAGTCAGACTGGTGAACTCTTTCCCAGCCTGCCAGAGAGACTACCTGGGCTTCAAAGGCCCTTCCGTCAAAGAGAGAACCCACTGCCCTTCAAAGGCCCCTCCCCCAACACACCATAGAAGGAGGTTGTCATACAAGATCACCTCTCACAGGCTCAGATCCTGCCGCTGTGCATCGAGCCTCCCTGTTCCCTGTCAGCGCCACCCCATCAGCTTTCCTTACTTCATTGGCACATTTCCCAACCCAGGTCCCACAAATACCTCACGGTCCCACCAACAGGTACATGGCTTCCCTGGCCTCACTCTCGGGCCTCAGAACCCACCCAGGAGCTCAAGATGCTCCTGTCCCTCTCTCTGCTCTCCCTTTCCTTCCCCAAAGTCCTTGCCTACCTCAATAAAGCATCTCTTTGCTTTTCATCCCCAACTGAGCTCGCTCTCCTTCCTGGATCCATCATTTTATATATATATATATATATATATATATATATATATATATATATATGCTCAAGGGCAGAAAGAAAGAGGGTCCTCCTTACTACAGAGTCTGCAATTCGAAACCACCAACCTCTCCAAGGGAGAAAGAGGGGCTGTCTCCTCCCATAGAGTTACTTCCAGCCTCAGAAACCCACAGAGGGAGACAGTTTGACCCTACCTAGAGGGTCAATGCATCAGCATCAACTCATGACAGCGAATGAAGTTGGAAATATATAAGTACATTTAAAAAAATATCCTGCTTTGTAGATTTTTTTTTTTAAATGCAATTTAGGAAATGTATCCCAGGTCACACCAGGGAGCCTCAAAAAGTATGTGGGAAAGTGGAATGAAAAGACCATGGAGTTTTCCCATGAGTTTTTTGAGAACCCCTTGTAAATAAGGCTTGGATTCGAAGCCAACCACATGCAGGGGTTAAGCGCCAAGCACCCTACCGCTAATCAAAAGGGCAGTCATTCAAGCCCACCCGCTGCTGCTCCTGTGGGTGCTGAGGCAGCCTGCTTCCAGCCAGTGTTCTGCCCTGTCCTGAAGGAGGGCTGTGGGTCAGAATCGAGCAGACAGCACACAACCACAGATTGCTTCTGAGCCTGCCGGCTTCACTGCCACCTCCACTGGGAAGGGTGCTTGCAGCTGTGGGGAGGGTGGCCCTTTATGACCACCGTTCCTTGTCATCCCAGATGGCTGTCACGTGGCTGTTCTGTCGTCTGAGTGAGTAATGATAAGGAATGGGGGGGGGGGAGGGGGGTTGCGCTTCCAAAGGACCCCAGGGGCAGGCAGATGGGAGGGACTTCGTGACTTGCAAGCACCACCAAAGACATGGGAACACCCGCCCCCAACGACCACAGTAACTGAGAAGTTGTCCTTGGCTTCCAAACCCATGGAAGAGACTCACTTTGTCACTGAATTGGGCACCCAGAAGTCACAACTGTCCTAAGTCATCTCCTCAAAGGCAAATATGTTTGTGGTGTTTCATCAGCTGAAACTAGATGCTGAAAAAACCCCTTGCAATCATTACTGGCCAAGAGGGGAGAATTTTTTTTCCTTCCCAGGGTGCTTATCAAAGATGTAAATAATGGAAGGTGAAGTTTCTCCAGCTCTTTTAAGGGACGCTTCGTCGTGAACGAACCCTGGAAACAACAGCAACACGCCTCACTGCCATAGTCCATCTGACCCAGAGCTACCCTGTGGAGAGACCTGTTCCTGAGGGTGTCCGAGCCTGAAACTCTCATCCCTCTGGCCTGGAGCAGCTGGTGGTTTCAAACTGCTGACCTTGTGGTTTGCAGCCCACCGAATAACCCGCTACCCTACCAGGGCTCTGAGAAAGAATCCTTTAACTGACCCCCAATTCAACTCAATGTTGTGTCAGAACAGAACCAAGCCAAAGGGTTGTCCTGGCTGTAATCTTTACAGAAGCAGATCCAGCCCTACAAGTGAAAAAGAGAGGGAATTCTAGGAAGTGGTTTTTATTTCCCTATTTTTTTGGGGGGAACCCACACTCCTGGAGACCTGTTTATCCAGCTGGTGACCTTAAATACCACTTAGACGCTGCAGACCCCCACATACTGAACAAAACCCCAGACCTTGCCTCCCGAGAAGATACCAGCAACCATCCCCAGTTAGAAATCTGAAAGACATCACACACCGGCCCCAAATCAAGTTCCCGAATCCTCCCTCCGGGCAATTCTGTTCTTGGGTTGCTGGGGCGAAAACAAATAAGAAAAATCTAGGCGTCACCTTTGACCCTGCCAATGCACAACAGGTGCTCAATAAACACCTGTCGTGTACATGGGTGAATCAGAAGCTTCTGTCTCTCCCCTAGGGACGTGCTCCCTCTTAACCTTCTGAAAGGAAATCCAGACACTGAGGAGCAACTAAGGCTATATCTTAGTTCCTCTTAATGGGTGACTGTCTCCGTGGCCCTTCAGGATGAAGGCATGACAGGATTCAGGAAGAACAGTTATCTCGCTGCCTCCCAGACAACCCTCTGCCCGTTTGAAAAAACCCAGATACTCAGGCCAGTACGTGCTCAGTGCACTTACTCCTTCAGGAGGCAGGCTCTCCAGTTCCGGTTGAAGCTGAGTATGGTCGCCATTTCCTCATCGTTCAACTGAAAGTCGAAGACCTGGAAAAGAAGGAGCCCAGGCTCATCCCAACAGGGACAGAGTTCGCATTCACAGCCCAAACGACGCACGAGGCCCCCGTTATGTCTGCTGGACATACACAATTTGTTTTAAACTGGCCCTGTAAACATTGGCAAATGGAATCTAACAAATGCCTAACGGGAATTATACACCGTGACCCAGTTGGGCTAAGCTCTGCCATGGGGGCAGGGAGGGTCCAGGACGAGGGTGACCCAGGGCCGCCTTGGGAGGTGAGGCACAGCTGTGCTGATACCTGTCCCGTGAGAGTTGGCTGAAGCCCATTGCTGGCCCATGGATGGTGGCCATGGGATAGGCAGGAGGCAGGGTCCAAAGACCGTGCCGGCACAGGATCAGGGGCCTGGTGAGAAAAGTTTCTTCTTTTCCCCTTGTCCCTGGAGAATCTCCTGAGTTGACCAGCAGGCTCTTACCTGGAAGTTCTCAGTAATGCGCTTGGGGTTCACAGACTTGGGGATCACGACCACATTCCTCTGAATGTGAAACCGGATCAGAACCTGTGCAGGAAGGACATCATATTCCACTCTCTACCAGAAGCTTCCCTCCACTGAAGGACAAAGACGCCACCCTACACCCCCCTGCCTTGGTTGGCATGACGGCAGTGGACCAGCACAGCCCTGCCAGCCTCCACGGAGTCCTCACAACAGGCTAAAGCGTCCCGTTCTCTGATTCTCTTATTCAGAACGGGGACGTGGTTGGGCCAGTGTTGAGTTCCAAGGTGGTGCATGGTGGAGCTGATTCGCAGCCCAGATCTCTTGTCACAAAGTCGATCTCTGCTCTGGGCGACTGGACTCACAGCAGCAGTTGGACAGAGACCTTCCTTGTCGCTGTGGCAACTGTCTCCCAGAGGTCCAACAGGACTTTGAGGCAGGGGCCATCCAAGCTCTGCCTGCTCTGGGCTCCCCTTTCAGGGGAGCTGGGACGACAACCAGGAAGGACATGGGGAGGGGGGTTCTGAATCACCTCAAGTGGGGGGAGATGAGGAGAGTGTACCTGGGCAGGGGTTTTGTGATGCTTTGCAGCAATCGCCTTAATCTTGGGGTCTTCCAGCAGTGAAGGGTCGCCTGGCTGGGCCCTAGAGAAAGACAGCTGGTGAGCATGTGTGAGCAACTACCACGGTTACCATCATTTCCCATAACGATGGCCGCAGGGCTGCTCCTCGCAGCCCCCTTGATGCATGAGGTGGTCACCACATGTAGAGGAATATCCCTCCCCTGGTGGCCCCAGTCTATTCCTCACAGTCTCGTTCCTCTGGGCGATGGACAGAGGTATGACTGTTGGGTCCCCCAGGGACTCTGACTCTCAAAGCATGACCCAATTCTGAGACATTCAACCTGGATGGTTGCAGCGGGGTGGACCTGGTGCCCTTTTTGACCACCACCTGGCCCCTCTCTTATACCGATGCACAGAAACACGTTGTCTTAGACATAGTATTGTAGCCAGCAGCTTACAGATGCACGCTGACACGATTGATTATCAGCCGTCTTTTCAAAAGCATCAAGAGCCCCGAGGAGCCTCACCAAGGTCTGTCTGGAGAGCCCAGGGGGCTGTAGGCCGTGACCGTGATGCCCTTGGACTGACAGTACTGGATCAGCTTCTCCTGCGTGAGGTAGGGGTGGCACTCCACCTGAAAGAGCAAACAGCTCCCATCATAGGAAGTCAGCCGGAGTTCGGAGCGGCTCTGGGGGCGTTCTCGGCGCACACACAGCCAGTCAAACTCGGACCGAACACTGCCCGCTGGGGTGCAGAACCCTGTGACCAGTCTTTCACCTCCCCGGAGCCCAGTCCCTGAGAGGAGACTCAGGGCATCACCTTGAACTTGCCTCCAAATGTTCCTGAAACCCCATTTACCTGGTTCGTCACTGGCTTGTGTTTCAGTCCGGGCTTGTTCAAGAGCCTCTCGATCTGGAAGTGGTTGAAATTGGAGACGCCGATGGCTTTCACGAGCCCCTCGTCCACCAACTCCTCCATGGCCTGTCACAGGAAGGGACACCTGTCAGGCAGTCCCGGGGCCTACAGGGACCCTGGCTTAACTTGATGCTTGCAGAAGGATTAGCAGGAAGAACTGGGAAAGGGTTCACAGCAGCAAAGTCCATTCATAGAGTAAAGAAAACTCCTATCCAATCCGGCAGGCCCCTCAAGGATTGACTCCAATCCTGCTGCCCTTCCCCTGCCCAAATGACCACAAGCGTCAAAGGGGAAGCTCCTATCCCCTTGCCTGCATTCCTCATCTACACTGGGTGGCCTGGGATAGCTGGGAGAAGCTGCAGCATATTGACAAGGTCTGGTATCGGGGACTTGGGGTCACTTCCTGGAACCATTTACAGTTTGGCCTAAAGTAACATTAGGGCCACCAGCAAAGAGAGAGGGGTCTCAGAGGCCCAGAGCATTAGGCTTTCCGATGCTAACTTCAGGGGCAGGAGTTCGAAGCTACCAACTGCTCCACAGGAGAAAGATAAAGCTTTCTACTCCCTAAAAGAGTTATAGTCAGGGCTGAGCCCCGGTGGCATAGTGGTTGTGCGTGGGACTGCAGCCCACTGGGACGGAGGTTCAATTCCAGCAGTGGGGCTGGGCCTCCTACTCCCACCACCGGAGAGCAGTGATTGCCCCCCCCCCCAAAAAAGACTGATAGTCAAAGGGGAACCTCTACAGTGACCAAGATTCATCAAAAATAGTTTCAATTTTTTAAAAATGGAAAATATTATGGAGAGAGTGAAATCTTTTAAAGCTTTGAGTAAATTTAGAGTTTTATTTAAAAAAATTTTTTATAAAAGTTACAGTCTCCAAAACCCACAGGGGCAGTTCTATTTGGTTCAATAGGACAGTGGAGGGCAATGACTTTGGTGTTTGGAGTTTGAACAAGAGGGGGTCGCATTTTGTACTTAAAGGGTAAGGCTTCCTTTACGTTCGCGAATATGTCAAACACGTACTTAGAGTCGTGGTAGCGTGGTCGGTTGTGTCAGGGCTGCCAGTAGCAAGGTCAGAAATTGCAAACTATCAGCCACTCCTCGGGGGAAAGATATTCCTGTCGAGGTACAGTCTCAGACGGGCACCAGGACAGTTCCACTCAGTGCCCTAAGTTGGAGTCAACTCGTGGGCAGTGAGTTTGGTTTGGGGGAGGCAGACAAGGACTTGTGAGGTCCTTAAAACAAATGTAAAGAATGCCAGTCCACACTTGGCATCGGGCCCTTGGACAGATGGATGCCTCCAGAAGATTGGCCCAAGAATACATTGATTTCCAATGCCCTGCTCACAAGAGGTGCCATTTCCCATCACCTGTTACTTTACGTGGCTCTTGATTGCCCGGCCCACGGCTTCCTTCTTGTTGCTCATTTTAACGTGAAGAGCCCCTCTCTCTGCAAGGGCATTCTTACCATGCATCAGGCCCAATGGCGATGCTGAAGGTGGCTCTCTGCTGCGCCTCAGAGCTTTGTCCTTGAATGTACATTCACTCTACAGAGCGTTGGGGACGGTCTTCCAAACCCATGCAGGTGAATTTCCATAAAAACAAGACCGTGGAGACAACCCACAACTCTAATGATAGATAAATGGATTAAAAAAAGATCCCTAGGGCTGAGCCCCAGTGGCGTGGTGGTTGTGCGTGGGACTGGGGCCCACTGGGACGGAGGTTCAATTCCAGCAGTGGGGCTGGGCCTCCTGCTCCCACCACCGGAGAGCAGTGATGCCAAAAAAAAAAAAAAAGATCCCTAGACCAGTCACACCCTGGAATCTTATGCCTCGGTAAGAAACAATGACAACGCTCTTAAACACTTCAACATTTGGCTGAAACCAGAGAACAAGCTGCTCAGAAAACCCGCTCAAGCGTACGATGACTACCGCAAGCCGCCACTGTTTTCAGGAAAAACAAAGAAGACATGTGACGCATACATCCATAGACAAGATCTTGATGATGACCCTGACCCGGCAGGCCAGGGATGGGGGTGGGAACAGGGAGAGAGGAGGGGTGGGGGAGGAGGCGGAGGCGGAGGAAGCCACATACCTGGAGGGTTTAATAGGATATTGGTGTTCATTTAACGTCTTGAGATGGGCTAGATAAATATATGAGTATATTTCTGTAAACATTAAAAAGAAAAACCCTCCAGTTCTTTCTCTCTTGAACCTAACTAGTGGTTTGAGTGACTTAAAAAAAAAAATAGAGGACAATTAAATGGAGAAGGACTTGGAGTCCTTAGTGACAAACAAGTTCATGTCAACCAAACACAGAAACAAACATCCAGATGGTGGTCTCAATTCTTCCTTTTGCTTCCAATTCTTCGCTTTGCTGCAGCGATCAGCACACACCTGTCTGTTGGTGAGGATGACCACGGCCAAGGCAAACACTCAGTGACCTTGCGGTACCCATTGGAACTGCCCCATCCAGTTTATGAAGCCGCCTGCAGACACGACTCTCTCTCGGGGAACACCTGGGAGATTAGAACCACCCCGAAGAGTTATAGATATAAAATTTTAAACTATGGTCTTTACAGAAGCATATCACATCTTTCTCCCTTGAAGTAGGTTAGAACTATCTATCTCTGGGCTGTAAATCCTTCCAGAGGCAGAATGTCTTGTCCTTCTCCTTCAGAGGAACAGTCCTGGTCCTCAGGACTCAGAACCATTGACCTTGGGCAGATTGTTTACCCACTGCGCACGAGGGCTCCTTGCCTGATACTCTTGTTGCTCTGGCTCTGACTGGCTCCGCCCAACAAACCACAGCATACAACCCTGTCTGACCGGGCATTGTCCTGACAATGTTTGTTTCACTCCACTGGAGCCACCCTATCCATCCGTGCTGTCCGTCTCCGGAGACTGGTCTTTTCCTGACAACAGGTCCCAAGTGCATGAGACAAACTCCCCTCCAGTCTCACTTCTAAGGATAATTCCCTTCAAATACTCGAAATTACAGGATTACTACCACTACCAGGGGATAACCCTTTAGTCTCATAAAGTAAAGTGACCAGACGTCCCACTTTTTAATAACTCAACAACGTCTCGTGGCATTTTAAAATTAAAATTAATATATTACAATACTGTTTTTGCATTCTAGGAAAAGTTTTGTTGCTCCATATAGACCAAATTTTTAATGGAGAACCCACCCCCCCCACCCCCGTCAATGGTGTCCCACTTTACCAATGTTAAAATCTGGTCACTTTACTGGTGAGCCTTGTCCCTCCATCCCCATGTCCATCCAGTCTGCTATCTAAAAGCACTCACCCTTCCTTAAAAAGATAAAGTAGAACTCTCTGCTTTGCAGTCAATATGGACTCATCTAGCTGAGAAGCAACAAAGCCTACATGGAAGAAGCACACCAGCCTGTGTGATCATAAGGTGTTCCAGGAATCTGGTATCAGTCAACAAAGACTCCACACAAAAAATCATATAGATGTGAATGAGGGGGAGTGCAGAGTGAAGACTCAAAGCCCATCTGTAGGCAACTGGACTTCTCCTTACAGAAGGGTCACAAGGAAGAGACAAGACAGCCAGGGTGCAGTATAGCACTGACACAGCATACAACTTTCCTCTAGTTCTTCAATGCTTCCTCCCCTCACAGTCATGATTCCAATTCTACCTTATAAATCTGGCTAGGCAAGAGCATGTACATGGGTACAGATAAGTGCTCACAGCACAGGGAATCCAGGACAGATACCCCCCCCCCCCAAGGACTAATAATGAGAGTAGCAATACCAAGAGGGGAAGGGGGGAAGGAGAAGGGGGCGGGGGAGGGAGAGAAACAGGAAGCTGATCACAATGACCTACCTATAACCCCCTCCCAGGGAGGATGGACAACAGAAAAGTGGGTGAAGGAAGACATCGGTCAGTGTAAGATATGACAAAATAATAATAATTTAGAAATTATCAAGGGCTCATGGGGGAGGGAAGGAGGGGGAGAGGGGCTGGGGGAATGCGCTGAAACCACAGGCTCAAGTAGAAAGAAAATGTTTTGAAAATGAGGATGGCAACCGATGTACAAAGGTGCTTGACACAGTGGATGGATGGGTGGATAGATGGATGGACAGAATGCCATAAGAGCTGTAAGAGTCCCCCGGTAAAATGATTTTTTAAAAAGAAAGAAAAGGGGGTGGGGCTAAGATTGAGAGGACTCTGCAGAACTCGGTTCTCCTCTGTCATGAGTTGGGGCCCGGCTCAGAGCTAACAACAACTACTGCTTCAGAGGCAGTGATCACTGAGGACATGGGAGTCCTGGACTTGGTTTAGAACCTGACCCGGCCTGCGGAGGAGCTCGTGTGTCTCCTGGGCATAATCATCGTGGCCTCGGCACTGTGGGGTTAGCTGGACCTGGGGTTGGTCCCGCTCTGCCCAAGCCTGACCTCTGGTCTTGTTCTTCAGGTGTCGATGAGACCGGGGCGCCCTGCTTCTCTGGTGGTGTCCTGGGTGTATGTTGGGCGGCGAGGTCAGCAGTTCGAGACCACCGGCTGCTGTGCAGGAGAAAGACGGGGCTCTACCCCACAACGAGTGTCGGTCTCAGACGCGCAGGGGCAGTGCTGCCCTCCCCTGTGCTATGAGTCAACATGTACTGGGTGGCAGCCAGTTTGGTTGTAGAGCTTCAGGGGACCCGATGGACCAACAACGACCAATTAATTCTGCATTCGATAAATGTCACCGTATCATAAACGGTGTATGCTATTTGCAGGACCGCATGACAAGGTATTCAGGTGTTGTTTGTTAGTTTGTTTTCAAGATGAGGAAAACGAAGTTAAGGGCTCCCATTTTACTCAGCTGGTCGGTGCAGACACAGACCAAACCCCCTGCTCCAAACCCCACTCCCCGACTTTGCAGGAGGATGTGCACCCCCAAATTGGAAGAGAGCTTTCTTTCCCCTTTTCACGTGAGGGTTCCGACCCAGACTTGGAAACTATGAACAGTGCCAGGAGGTGGGGAGATCCAAGGAGACGTAGAAGAAGCTGGGAGAACTCTGAAATAGTGGCGAACAAACTGACGGGCGCGTGGGCCGTCTCAAGCTGGCTGGCCGTAGCATGGGTCCGCGCAGGAAGGTTTTGGGTAGAAAGAGCTGGAACCTACCTCCCAGGCATCCACGAACGTTGCTTTGCTTAAGAGCAGGTTGCCTTTATCGTCTTTCGGGAGAAGTTCCTTCCCAGCCTGAAAATGCAAAACCAAAAGCTTAAGCTACCGTCCGTCCCCAGACCCCGGAGTTTCCATTCCTGAGTCTCCAGGACCCTGAACCACCTTCCCATCAGCCACCCAGCCACACCTACTTGCTTCTGGGGTAGGAGCCAGGCTACAAACTACTGGGCCTGAGATGAAATGCCACCCACAACCATTCTATTAAAAATGGGTGTTCTATCTCAAGCCTCCAATTTGGGAAGGTGCTGTTTGATTTTTAAACTCCCTCTTGAGCAGATTGGGAAAGACGCCCTTGTCACCTCCTCTCCCCCGGCCGCACACAGGCTTAGGAACACATCCTGATTTCCAGACCAGCCAAGGAGGGCCCGATCTTAAGGATGGGTTTCCTGAAGAGACACCGACATATCCTTCTCCTCAAGCAGGCTCAGGAGGGTGGTCCTGGGCATGTTTCTTGCAGGGCATGAAGTGAGTGTGTTGGCACCATAGCTGCCTCTCACCTTTCAGAAGCACGAGGGGAGCCTAAGAAAGATGGGCTGGGTCTTGAGTGAGGACCCGCCACCCTCCCGTGTAAACAGACGTGGACTGTTGTGTAAGACACCTCAGATGCTTCTACCACAAGAAAGTTGAATCCTGACATACTGTGTTAGGAGAGCCCCCCCAGGGTTCTCCCAGAGGAGGGGGCCTGGCTTCAGACTTGGGACCAGGACAACCTGGCACTGTGGCTTCCAGAAACCTTGAGCCCTCAGACAGAGCTGGGAACAGGCCCAGCACATGGGCAGCTCTGTGGCTTCCTGACACCCCAGCTCTCTGCTCTACCATGGGCTCCCCACCACCCATAGGTCCCAGGTAGATGCAGGGAGAGAGCTCCCCCCTCCACAGCCCACAGCTGGCTCAGGGGAGATGGCTCAGGGCTTGGGGAGTGGTACCAACCTTCAAGCCCTGGGGCCAGTGTATTAGGTAGATGTCCAGATAGTCTAGTTTCAGGTCCTGGAGGGTCTTCAGGCAGGCTTCCTTCACCAGGGGTCTCTCGAAGAAGGTGGACCACAGCTGCAGAGAGGGCATGACCTCTACGATCAGTGCAAGAAGGACAGGCTCCATTGCCCTCTCGGCCCCGCTCATGGCTCAAATGTGGGCTTCGGCTCTTTATAGCAAAAATGCTCCACACCGGGAAGGGGGGTGACTTTGGCTCCCACATGTGTCCCCCACCTTGGCGACAGGGTGCGGACAGTACAAATTGTGTCCGACTTGGGCTCCAAGTCCTCTCCTGTCCTAGGCCAGGACGCCCTCTGTCTGCAGCCCGCATGTCTCCAGCCTGCCAGGACTCTGTTGCAGCTTCTCACAGAGCAGACCGTGGCTCAGTGTTGCACAGCCCTGCACACAGCCAGTCCTTGAAGTGCCTGTTTTAGGCAGCTATGCCTAACATCAGTTCTGCAACCCTCAACCTGCCTGACCAACGGCTTCCTTTTCATGGTACTGGCACACAATTCATCTGTGGAAAATATATATATATATTCCCCCCATTGTCCAAATGCCCCCTCTGGAGACCCTTAGGGCTGAGTCTTAGAAACCAAGGTCGGTGACAGTGGCTTCCAGGCCTGTCCCTGAGGGCAACCTCAGCCATTCATGGACACCAGGCAGATGAGCCCCATGGTGGGCAGGGCAGGGATCCAGGGTGGCTTAGTGGACCCTCACCACAATGGGAGACCCCAACACAGGAGGAGTACAGCAGCAGCCATGTCTCCCCCCTCCGGTCCTGGCAGGGAATGTGGTGATGTGGGTGCTGGGTATTTCCTACAGCGGAATGGGCCGGGGTACAATGTGCTTTCAGGGAAGGCTGGTGAACGCCTGGTGTTGACCAAACCCCACACTTCTGACTGCCCTGGGATTCGTCCTCCTGCCACCCCAGGGGCTTGGGCACCTTGCTGACGATGAAGAGGTCCTCACGCTTCACCACCTTCTCCCGGAGCTTCTCCTGGATGGCCTCGCCCACCTCGCTCTCGTTCCCGTACACAGGGGCGCAGTCGAAGTGGCGGTAGCCCGCATCGATGGCTGCCTTCATAGCCTCCTTGACTTGACCTGGGGCAGACTGAGGAGAAAATGGCGACAGTCTTGCCCTCTCATCAAAAAGCCACTCACCAGGATTCCCCTCCACAGCCCTCCTTTCCAAACCAAGGCCTCAATAGAGGCTCAATTTCCAGGGGACACCAGAGCAAGGAACATACTTTGGTGAGTGTTTTCAAGAGAAAGCAGCAAAGTGGATTGGCTTCATGATCAAGGCTCCTATTTCCTGCTCACCAAGAGTTATCTCCCACTTCCCCCCCCCCCCAATTCCTAATCCGGGTTAACCACTCTGACAGGGTCCCCGATGCTCCCAGGGCACCCCTCTGTAAGGACGGAATGAGCCTGTGGGAGTCTTTTTGTAAAGATGGGGGGAGAGGGAGGCTTATATGATCCTGAGTCACTCCTTTGAAAAGGGCAAAACAGAAAGTGCTCTCGCTTCTCCAGTGAGAAGGCTTGATAAGAATGCCAGTCCAGAGTCCTTCCAGATAACTCCAGGTTCCTCCCCCGACTAGGGGCTTGGCCTTGGTGTGATTGACTCCCTGAGCCCGGCCTTCCAAAAAGGAGAAGGAAAACAGTGTCTGCCCCAGGAAGCACTGGGTTGGTTCAGGGTTCCAATGAATGGAAGGTTGAGCCCAGGGCCTGGGGCCCAGGACCACTGGGTCTGTGGGCCATGAGCGATTGTGGAAGTGTTGCTTCAGAAAGGCAGAGTAAAAACCTTGGAGGTACAGAAGTCCTTTTTCCATCTAGATTCTAGAGGCAAGAAGAAAACGGCTTTGCAACGGCCGTCTCAAGGAAGACCAGGGCTGACACCAAGGGCTCAAGTAGAAAGATCATGGTTTGAGAAGGATGATGGCAGCAAGTGTACAAATGTGCCTGATGCCATGGATGGATGGATGGACGGTGATATGAGCTGTAAAAGCCCCCAATAAAATGATTACCCAAAAAAAAGACCAAAAGAAAAGGTACGGGGCCCTGAACTGCCAGAAAACGTTTTACCACCTCTTCTCCTGGGAAATAACAAGCAGAGCGAGAAGTAAACACGACAGGCAGAGAAATGGGCTCTGGGACAAGAAGCGGACTTGGCAGTGCACAGCCACTGGAAGCCTCCCAACCCCGCCACTCTCCCCGCCCCCGCCCCCCGCCCCCGGCCCTGCCCCACCTCCACACACAAGTGCTGAAAGGGGATCTCTAACAGATCGCGTCGCCCCGAATCCTGGAAGGCTCCTGTCTGCACCCTCACATCTAACTCTGCACCCGCCTATCTGGGCTGAGCCCTGAGGACCGGAAGCCATTATTTGTCGTCTTTGGGTGGTGGCTGCCGCTCGGAAAAGGGAGGAAGCAGCCCGGGCCGGCAAGAAGGAGCCTGGCTGATTAGCTGGGGGCCACGCACTCCCCTAGGCGAACTCCGGGTGCTTCCTGGGAACCTCCCAGGGCTCGGACCCCAGAGGGAGGTCTGCCTTCCCCAGAGATGGCCTGAGCATAACAGAGACCCCCGACCCCCAACCCCCAAGAAGGAAGACTGAGAGCCCTCCTCGCCCTAAGGGTTCGGTGCCAATGCGAGGGTGAGGCACGGACTGCTGGTGGAAATGGAAGCGTCAAATCCACCCACCCCCCAGGAGGCTGCCCAGGGGAAAGGGTTGGAAGGATTGTTGAGCCCCAGGATGAAGCCTGTGGGCCCTACCCCCCGGAACCATTCTCTCTGCCCAGACTCCCAGGAAGGCAGCCTCCTGGGGGGCACACAGGGAGCCCTTCTGGGAGAGTGGCGGAAGGACAGATTTCAAGACAGAAGTCCTGGGCTGCCGGAGAGTCTGTATTTGAAGCCGCTTTCAAGATCACACTGCCCATGGCCAGGCAGCACTCATTCGGGGTCGACAACGCTGTGGGACCCCTTTAAAAGTCCCGGAGCCAGGAGTGGCTCCAAAAGGAGTGACTTCTGGAAGCTCCCCAGATAAACAACTGCTTTTGCTACTTGAAAGACAGGCCAGCAGGCTGGTGGCCTCACTCCAAGTGCTGGGACAGGCTCAGGGCTGAGAGTCTTCCTTTCCCCAACTCTCCCCTCCATTCTCCACCCCAGAGCAGGGCTTCCAGGCAGCAGCAGAGAGGAGACCAGGGACGAGGGCCCAGGAGGGAGGCAGGTGCACATGTACCTTCCAGGTGCCCAGCCCCACGATGGGCATCTTGGCTTTGGTGAGGAGCTCCACGAAGGTGGCCATGGTCCGTGCAGTGTGGCAGAGAGCTGCGTAGAGGGAGTTCTGTGCCCTGCTTAAACAGAGCTGGCCAAGCCAGAGAGGGAGGAGCCAGCCCAGGGGGCGGGCAGGCTGGCTGTTTCCAGTCCCTTGTGGTCTTGTCCTCAAGGCAGGTAGGCCAGAGAAAAGCCCTCCGTGGGGACGAATGCACTGTGCGTGGCCTCTGGAGGTCTGCTCAACCCTTGTTTCCTTTCTCAAACTTAACGTACGGCGGGGAGGGGGTGAAGCTGGATAGGCATTCTCATTTGAACCTGTCACCACAGCTGGGAGCGGCTCTGTTAGCCATCAGGACAGCCTCTTGGTGGATTTGCAGTCTTCACAAAGTTCCTGAGGGTTGTTGGCTGTGATCAATTCTATTGATAATGGATTTCTAAAATGCCTCTCCTTGCATTTAAAAAAAATGTTAAAGTTATAAAAATGCCATCTACTGATTACAGCAAATTTGGATGTCCTAGAAGATTCCGTGGGCAGCGTCCAGAGGGCAGACAAGTTTCATCCCTAACTCTGTCTTTAGGTCGGGATCGGTAGGCCTGTCTCCAGCCAGCGTCGGTGAGTCAGCCAGCCAGCTCCATTTCACTCTCTGCCAAAGAGCCAGATCAATTCAAAGCAACCCTGTAGGACTGAATAGAGTTACCCCTTTGTTGTTCAAGACTGTAAATCTCACACAAGGCAGCCTGATAGGGCGGAGGAGCCTGCCTCTCTGGGTTTCTGAATCTGTAGATCTCAGAAGGGTCAGAGAGCCTCATCTCTCTCCTGTGGAGCAGGGATGCGTTGGAAATGCCAACCTTGTCATTTTGATGCAACCGAATAATGTGATACAGGTGGGAAAGAGATGCCGGACTGTAATTAGAGACCGCTGTCTGACTATACCTCGATTTAAAAAATATATATATATATTTTAATATATTATATTGTATTATATATAATGGGCTTTACAGGGTAAGTTCATAACAGAACGCTAAAGAGTTCAAACCTGGGGACCTCCTGTAAAGAAGGGAATAGAAACCACCTCTATTCCCAGCATGCGGGATCCTACTTTGTCTTCCAGCCATTTTTCTGTGCAGATGGACTTGGAAGGTGCAGCCTCTACCACTTTGCCTTAAACAGAGGGAAGATCGGCATTGTCGCTGAGCCCTGGTGGCGTAGTGGTTGTGCGCGGGACTGCGACCCACTGGGACGGAGGTTCAATTCCCGCTCACAGGAGCAAAGGCTGAGCCTCCTACTCCCACCACCAGGGCAGTGATGCCTAAAAAAAAAATAAATAAATAAAAAATAAAAAAAAAATAAAAAAAAAAAAAAGATCGGCATTGTCGAGGATGGCTGCACTAAGCTGCACCTTGACTCAAGCCGTGGTCTTTTCAATCACCTCCCGTGCGTGTGAAAGGTGGATATTGACTATGGAAGACTGAGGAGAATCAACGCCTCTGCAGGATGGTGTTGGAGAAGGAGATGGAAAATGTCATGTGAGCTGCTAAGACAGTGGTTCTCGGGCTGAGCCCCGGTGGCGTAGTGGTTGTGCGCAGGACTGGGGCCCACTGGGACGGAGGTTCAATTCCAGCAGTGGGGCTGGGCCTCCTACTCCCACCACCGGAGAGCAGTGATGCCCCCCCCCCCAAAAAAAAAAAAAAGACAGTGGTTCTCCATCCTCCTCTGGCCACGGTCCTTCCACACAGTTCCTCCTGTGGTGGTGACCCCCAACCATAAAATTGTCGCCGCTGCTTCATCACTGTCATGTTGCTCCTGTGAAAGGGTCGCTTCACCCCCAAAGGGGTCGTGAGCCACAGGTTGAGAACCGCTGTGCCGAAAGACCCAGGAGACCTCTCTTGGAGAAAGCTCCTTGGAAGCGAGTATGCTGAGACTCCACTTTGCTTGCTTTGGACATGTTGTCAGGAGGTGCCAGGCCCTGGAAGGGCCATCATGCTTGGTAAAGTCAAGGGGCAGTGAGAAAGAGGGGGGGCCTTTGCGAAGAGGGATGGACACTGGGGCTGCAACACTGGGGCTCCAACATAACCACCGACAATGGTCAGGATGACGCAGGACCAGGTGGTGCTTCCTGGGGGTGTACGTACAGTCCCTAAGACTAGGAGCCCACTCCGCAGCCCCTAACCACAGTAACCACCGCTACGTGCTATGGTTTCTAGATCTGGCACCAAGCACCACAAAGCGAGCTTCGGGAAACTACTGCGAAAGCTCTCCTTCAGAATGATTTTTACCCCACACCTCCGTCTGGATGACCCTAAAGTAGTCTGTCTCATGGATATATGACCATCGATTCAATTGTTTCTCCAGCAGCTTTTCTCCTATGGGTTGTCTCCAGTGCGTGGCTCTTCAAAGTGGACGCCACGTCACGGACTATCAAGGTGAGTGAAGCGTTGGACACACACGATGGCTGATCCACTCCTCGTCGTCCAGGCAGAAAGCATTCCTGGGGCGGTCCTTTAAATACGGGTGACTCTATCCGCCCCCAGTAGAAGGATGAGAAAGGTGTTCTACGGCCATGACCCATCGCCGCATGGAGGTACTTGACAAAGTGGGAAACCTTTCAAGATCTGAGCTGGGAAGTGGTTTAGGAGATTTGACTCCGATCCTAGATCATCCGAGGCCCAGGCAGTCGGAAGATGATCGAGATAGCAGGCTAGCCTCCCTCAGGCACCCCCACCCGACTGTAGCTTCCTCAGCCCACTGTGAGGAGACCTCAGGAGAGTCCCACGACCCCCAAAGTCTGGGATGGCATACCCCACAACATAAAACGCTCACTCAGTCACTTCGTAGCCTCACTCAAGCGCATGCTCAACAAATGCACAAGGATATCATCGTGACACTCCTAACACAACTTAACATTTGGGTTCGTGGATGAAGTGGACTTCCCTGGTGACCCTGACATCAATAAGCGTGCCTTTTGGGATGTCCCCTGGTGACCCTGACATCAATAAGCGTGCCTTTTGGGATGTCATTTTTGTTGTTCCCCCTCATCTCTACACGTGTCATGTTGTCTTTTGTACTGTCGCCCTGGATTAATCCACCCAAGGCCCGGGACCTTCTTCTCTGTAACAAACAGAAGTGGGGTGGTGGCAGTAGCTGTGCAGGGCAGCCACTACTCCCTAGGGTTGGTCAATGCGGGCACTCTCCTGGAGCAGAAGGCTGGCTGGAACCCTCAGAGGCATCTCTGGGTGAGGCCTAACCATTAAGCTTGGAGCCATCAAGCGCTTAAGCACCTGCCTCACCCAGATGATAAGGACCAGGAATTCAGAACTGGCCAACCCCTTAGAAGGAAATGACCCCTGGCCCTCCCTTCCATCCAACTTAAAAGAATTGCGTCTCTGAATCTACTACATTCTATTGTCTAGAATAAGATATTTAAAAGGAACTAAGAATTTTTTTAAGGTGCTTAGGAAGATCATTTTAAGTATATAAGGGGCACAAGGGAGCTGAAGTCCTAATAAAATCGCTTCCTTTCAAATCATACTGACTCCCCACTATGTTTGGCCACACATTGTTGTTGCTGTTGTTGCTGTTGCTGTATTGTGTTGACTCTGTTCTGTACTGACATCCCGTCAAATCTGACTCACGTCGAACTTCTACCATAGCAGGGTAGCACTGTCCCTGTGAGTTTCCAAGACAATCACTCTTTTGTTTTGCTTTTTTTTTTGGGGGGGGGGAGGTATCACTGCCCTCTGGTGGTCATGGGAGCTACCCAGCCTTGCTCCTGGAGAGCCGCTGCTGGATTTGAACCACCAAGCCCGTGGACCGCAGTCTTGCACTCAACCACTACGCCACCGGGGCTCAGCCTGTCACTCTTTTCGGGAGTAGGCAGCCTCATCTCTCTCCTGCACAGCAGTGGTCGTTTCAAATTACTGACCTCTCGGTGTGCCGTGGAGCTTTACACCACGGAGAAGCCCCCCAGGGCTCCTCTTCTGACGTGGCGAGATCTGTGACAGAGTAGCACTGCCCCCAAAGAGTTTCCCAGGCCGTCATCTTTACAGGAGTCCACAGCTAGGTCTTTC